>PVIR01044226.1:0-11341 GCA_004026965.1 Petromus typicus
AAAAAAATTGAAATAATTTCATACATTCTACCATAGCACAATGTAAGGACTCTAAAATCAAAAGCAACAAAAACTATACAAACACTTGTCTGGGACTGAATAGTTCATTCTTGACTCATTAATGTATCACTGAAAAAAATCATGGAGAAATTTTAATATTAATAGAATCAAATAATATTAGGAAAATCATATATCAGAATCTGTAGTAGAAAATGAGAGCATTTCTATAAGGAAAGGTATAGGCATGAGCGCGTACCATAGAAATATAGTGAGCTCAGCTTAGTAACTTCCTTGTGTATCTTGAAGTTCTAGAAAAACAAAAAAAGAATATAAACTCAAACAGGAGAAGGAAAGAAATGATAAAGATGAGTGGAAATTCTTGAAATTGAAACAAAAAAACAACAACAAAAGAAAAAATGCTCAATAAATGAATCAAAGCTGATCTTTCAAATAAACAAGATTGATAAGTCCTTAGCCAAACTTACCAAAATAAAGAGAAAGCCCAAATTAATAAAATTAGAGCCAGAAGACTTGAAATTACAACAGATATCACTGAAATCCTGAGGCTATTCAAAATTTTTCAAAATTTATATCCCCCCCAAATTGGAGAATTGAGAACATATGGATAAATTCTTATGCATATATTACTAACCTACATGAAATAAGAAAGTATATGAAATCTAAACAGATCAATATTAAGGAATGAGATTTAAGAAGTAATTACAACTCTACCAACTAGAAAAACCTAGGACCCGATGGATTTATAGCTGAATTCGATCAAACCCTTAGAGAAGAACTAATATCAATGTTCCTCACACTTTTCCATCTATCAGAAAGGGAAGCCATCCTCCCCTCAACTCATTCTATGGAGTTAATAACACCCTCATTATAAAACCAGGTCAGATCTCAACAGAAAAGTGAAACTCTGTATTGGAGGCTGATCAGGCCCCCAATCACTTGACCAAGCTTACAGCAGATGGATTGTACAAAGGACAAAACAAGATCTTAAGGCATAAATGGGGGCCCAGGACCATCAAAGCTCCTATCTGACTTAGGACGCCATCTCCTGGAGCTGCCACTGTTTACTGATCACAAAGTGTCTAGAAGGAGAGATGCAGGGAGGTGGAATCAGAGTTCTAACAACAAGGGCAAGAAACATGTCAGCAAGAACAGTTCATAGATCAGTGGGAAATTTGTTTCTTCTCATGGACTGATTTTTGCCTCCATGGGAGTTTTCTGCATGAGTCGTGGCACCCTGAGCCACACTTTTGTCTCGCCAAGATGCCACACAGTCACAGATCACTGCGACCTCTGCTATGATAGCAGTGTGGGAGGCATTGCTTCCCATACATCAGCTGTTGGCTCTTCAGACATCTCTTGACTTCTTCTGTGACTTATTTTCTTTATTCAAAGGTATATTTCAATCTCCATATTTTTGTTTAGCTTCTGTGATTTCTTTTCCTATGATTCAATAATATGCATGTAAGTAATGACTTCAAGAAATCATATTCCAATAAATTGGACAACCAGGTGTGGTGGTTCATGCCTTTTATAACATCACTCAGTAGACTGAGGTAGGAGTATTACTGTGAGTATGAGGGTAGCCTGGGCTACACAGTGAGCTCAAGGACAGCTTGTACTATAGAGCAAGAGGAAAAGGATTTGAAGGAATAATCAAAAATCCTACCCACTAGGTAAGCCCACGACCAGATGCTTCACCACTAAAGTTTAAAGGATTTCACAGAAGGGATAAGGTCAATATTCCCCAAACTCTTCTACGAAGATGAAAGACAAAGAACATGGCTGAATTCATTCTTGAAGCTGCTGTTACCCTGATATCAAAACTGGGCAAGGGCAACCATTATGAAAATCAGAATAGAGATTCTTTAAAAAAATAAAAATGGAAATTTCTTTGAGAATACACAGGAGACTGTATATACAGGAGACTGTATATACATGGATGTTATACAGGAGACTATATACAGGAGACTATATTCTCAAAGAACTAAAGACAGCAGTACATACATATCCATGGTATAGCAGCACACTTTCACAATAGTTAAACCAAAAGGTCAAAATAAAGCCATATTAAGAATCAGGGAAGTAGAGGCTGTAGAGATGAGAAAGGAATGCCAGGATAGAGGGAAAGGAGAGGGCAGGGGGTAAGGGGAATAAAAATGCTCAAGATGAGATACGTGCATATAGTAAACTCTCAAGGTGAAGTAATCACTGTGCATCAAAATCATGTCCAAAAAACTTTTTTTTAAAGAAAAGAAAATAGCTGGAGAAAGGCTTTGCATCAAAAATTATATGAGAAAGCTGAAAGAT
Source organism: Petromus typicus (assembly GCA_004026965.1). Taxonomy (NCBI): domain Eukaryota; kingdom Metazoa; phylum Chordata; class Mammalia; order Rodentia; family Petromuridae; genus Petromus; species Petromus typicus. Next base: position 2,329 of record PVIR01044226.1, read on the forward strand.
AATTAAAGGAGAGAAATAAATTCCAGCATCATATAATATTAACACGAACTTGTAAAATATAATTTTTAAATACATGAAAGTTTTGAAAATAGTGTATCTTATTCAATTAAGATATTTTGCAATTTTATGATTTCCTCTATGACTATAGGCAACTTCAAGGCATATTTCTTATTGCTCAGTACATGAGGCTTTCCTAGACATTTTTTTAAATTTCAGATTTATAGATTTGTTACTTTGTGGTATGAAAATATTAGATTAACTCAACTCTTTGAAATTTGTTGAGGCATGATTTTTAAGACAACACACAATCATTTTTTTTACCTTCTCTATGTGTCTTCTAAGGAACTACATCCAGCAGCTATTTGATGGAAGGGGAAGTGTAGAAGGGTTAATTCTATTAATAAATAGTAAAATTTTATTTCTACTTAATTTTTCTCCACTTAATCCATTATTGAATGAATTGTGTGAAAATCCTTTCATTCTCATTTTAAATTTGTCTGTTCTCATTTTAATTCTGTAGATGTTTAGTTCTACAAAATATTTTTGAAACATATTTTGTATTTTGTTACTAGATTTATATAAATTACTTATTGTTATCTCTTTTTCGTTGTCTTACCCCGTTTGCATTGCTATAAAAATCTGAGACTAATTTATTTTTTTTAAAAAGTTGTATCTCCCACAGTTTAGAGGCTGGAAGTCCAAAACCAACACACCAGAAGTTTCAGTGCTTTGTCAAAGTCTGATCTCTGTCTCTACATGAATAGTAGATTATCTGGAGAGAACAAACACTGTGTTCTTTCACGGTGGGAGAATGAAAAGAGGAATCTACCTCCTTCTACCTTTTTTCCCAGGCTTAATCTATTCATGAAGGTTCCCTCCTACTCAACCATTTCCCAAAATGCCCCAGTTCTTCTTAATACTGCCATGACGAGGATTAGATTTCAACAAATGAATTGTGGGGGAACATTTAGCCTCCAACAGTGGAAAATTAAACTTTTACCATTATGAATGTTTTTACTTACCATTAATGCTTTCTGACAATTATATCAGATTTCTTTGTGTTGCTATTTATTTATTTTTCTACTGTAGGCTTTAGATTTCACTTGGATCTTCATTCAAGAACTTTAAAATGTGTTTTTAGTTCACTCAGTCTTACAAGCCAACACACAGAAACACACATACTACCTGGCACATAATATACCTGCTATAAACACACACACACACACACACACACACACACACACACAAATATACACACTCTCATACACATACATATACACACACACATACACAAATATACACACTCTCATACACATACATATACACACACACACATACACAAATATACACACTCTCATACACATACATATACATACACACATACACATATACACCTACACTTTTGTTTATCTTTTCAAAGATAGTTGACCCCAATAACATAATAGAAACAAAGCCAAGGATTATTTTTGATAGCTCCTTTTCCATTTCTCGTGGTCCATTTTCATGTATTCTCTGTCTGAAGCATTTAAAATGTAGTTTTTTTGTACTTTAATCTAATAATATCTATATCTGAAGTAGTATGGTCCTAAATATTTTTGCTGTTTTTACTGAATCACAAAAGGTGAATTGTTTTCTTGAGTGCTGCATAATTTTCAACCCACGCTTGTATTTATATTAAAATTGCCTGATGTCAGTTCTAATAACTAATGTCCTGATTCTGTTGTTGGTTAAGGCAAAGGACTCTAGAGGAAGTCCAGATTTCACGTATATTTGTTTCTCACTGTTCATCATTCTAATTTTTAGTTTTCTGATCAGATCAGGAATCTGAATGTCAAACATGCAGGTACTTTGTTTTATTTATGCATGACTTGCTGGTATGGAGGGAGGTTTCTCTGGAATATCACTTACAGCCTAACTCTTCACTTTCAGCTTTTATAGAGCTCCTCCTTTTCTCATTATAGCTGATAGCTCCAGATTTCTTTTTTAAAAAATTAAGTTTATTAATACATTTTAGGAATACATTATAATCACATTCTTCATGAGCAATTTGTACCTGTACGTGATATATCTTGATTCTTATATTTTTCCATTCCACTATCCTCCCCTCAACCCCTATACATGTATTTATAAGCCTTATTTCCATATTTTCCTTTTTACCACCAAATTTTTTCTTTCCCCTCAGTTGCTCTTTCACTTTGAACATTTTCTTCCTATTTCAAAGTACCTATCACACATTTTGGTCCTCATTTACACCTTCAGTTTCTCACACTAGAGAAATTATATAGTATTCACACATCTGTGTCCTATTTATTTCCCTTATGGGTCAAGGGTACAACCATTTAAGCATAAATTTCTAATTTATCATTCATTATGGCTAAGTAATACTGCATTTTATTTTTAAAAATCCTACATCTTCTTTAACCAGTCTTCAGTTGATGGACATTTGGGCTGTTTCCAAGAATTACCTATTAAACCTGCATTTCTATAAACATTGGTGTACATATTTACTGTGGTGTGATCATTTTAATTATTTCATGGATATACCTAGCAGAGAAATAGCAGGAACAGAAGCGGCCTCTAACCCCAATTTTTTGAGGAATCTCCACAGCAGTTGCACCATTCTACATTCCTACCAGCAGTGGAGAAGTGTTCCTTTCTCCCTGTAGCCCTGCAAGCATTTGTTGTTGGTTGATTTCTTAATAGCACCTATTCTTTGTGGCATGAGATGAAATCTCAGTGTTGCTTCATCTGCATCTCTTGAATGATCAGTGATGCTGAGCATTTTTTCATACGTTTGCTCCTTTCACTTCTTCATCTGAAACATGTCTGTTCATTTTAGATGCCCATTTTTGAATTGAGTCTTTAAATTGGGGGAGTCTGATTATTTTTAAGTTTTTTATATAGTCTAGATAATGGGGATAGGTTTATATTTCTAAGAACACCCTTGTTGAAAGGTATTCAGTTCCTCCTTCATTTCAAAAATCTCCAAAGACTTATCATTACTAACTTTGGAAATTCTGAAAAGTCCACTTGTGCATTTTCATGAAAATACTATGGTTTTTTTCTCAGTTCCAGCAAACACACTAGTGAGTGACAGTCCAGTTTAGAAAGAAAAACAGGAAGACTAGAGGTATGACCTCAGAAATGTGAAGATTCCTCAGCTGAGAGGCCACAGAGGGCAAACAGGGGATCTCAAATAATGATCAATGCAGTGTCTATTTTATATGATTAAACTGCTTCTAACAGGAGGATGAAGTATTCTGAAAAGCAAATGAACTGAAAAGGTTGTGGACATCTTCAAGGGCATATTAGCACATCTGCTTTAAAATCTGTGTGAACATTAGATGCATAGTTGGAGCTAATATTTCCCAGATTCCAAATTCCAAATGTCCAAATTCTTCCAGTGAAGGAAGGCTACTTATATATCTTATTTCCATATATAAATATCTATATATATCTATAGATATATATACACACATATATGTATATATATATGTATATATACATATATATGTATATATTTTTCCATATATATCTCCATATATATATACATATATATATATTTTTCCATATATATCTCCATATATATATATATATATATACACATACATACATACACATTTCCATATATGTAAATGTATACATATATATGTATCCCTTGGTTTTCTCTAAGGAGCTCTGCGCATCTTTTGGAAGGAAAAAAAAAACACTCTAGTTAAGATGATTTTTGCAAAAGAAGTTTCTTCATTAGTAATCAGCATCACTCCAGTGCTTACTTATGTCTGTCTTCTGAATGGCTGGGATAGAATTCCAACCTAATACCATTTCTGCTTTCAAAGGACTGTATCTTCTAGACTTCATTTAGCATGAGGATAGAGAAACACAGATAAATGTCTTATCAGGCAAAAAAGTAATTTCATGTTCTTGCAGTTCTTTTCTCTGTCTATTCAAATGCTAGATGCCCTTTCATCTTCAACAAATGATTTTCTCTTAATCCGCAAGAAACTGGTTCATTCTTTCTAGCAACATCATTATATTTTGAGTGAATTATCACAGAACAATTAAGAGCTGTTCTCATGTGACACACTTATCTTCAGCTGTTTGTTTCAAAATTTGATTCAGCTGTGCCCTCCACTATTTCCTCATTTAGCTGAATGCTTCTGTCAGCTTGGAGGAAAGAAAATAACACAGCAGGGAGCAGGGCAGAAGTCACTGTAGTACAAAATACATCATTGCCTTTGGAAGTAGTGTTCTCAGTCAGAGTTCAGTGAGTTAACAGCAATGCATTAGTTTGTTAAAAGGCATTGTTACTATCACAGCAGCAAAACATCCGATAATATTATACACTATGACATTAACTAAGTATCACTCTGACACTAGGGATAGAAAGAAAGCAGTTTTGTTTTGTTTTGCTGCTGGGGTTTGAATTCAAGGTCTCTCATGGTGGGTTATATTTTTCACATTTTTTCTTTCCCAATTTTGTCTTCAAAGAAGGGTTCCACATGCAAAGAAGTGAAAACTTTTTAGTCGGTCCTCAGACTATGTTTTTATATCATTCATTTACTTGTGCTCTGACTTTAGGTAATATAAATTAATTTTGTAATTTGCAATTTCTGTATCTACATGAGAGATATATGAAGTTGACTAGTAAAAATTAATGGGAGTAGCACAGGGGTTCACCTAAAAAAACATTCTTAAGGCATTGTAGCATCATTACTACTATGAAACAATCCAGATTTATTTCTTATCCCAGAATTGTATTAAGATATGGCAATAAATAAATAGATAACATATAAAGTCAACTTCAGCTAATGCTGAATGAATGCTTGTTGTTTCAGATGTTTGACTATCATTATAGTTTGACTACCCAGGCCAAAGTCTACCCAGGAGTAAAGTTGCTTGATATTTTTGAAAGAGAACTTTTCAGCTGCATAGCTGCATATAGACTATTTTCTAAAATCTTGATATGCTTATGAAATTGTGACATGTCACAGGACTAAGGCCATTCCTGACACTTTTTAGTTACATGCAATTCCAGATGCACTAAAAGACACTTATAAAGCCAGAGCCAGAAAAAGTCACATTTTTGTGTGATTGAGAAGAGTCTTAATCTGATTTTGTTATTGCTACGTAAGGTAGCACTGAAATATCCTGCTCTCTGGAGTAAAATATACTTAGAGCAGAACTGTATATTTCATTCATTATCACTTATTTCGCACCTTCCAGGTGTCAGAAATGGAATTCACTAAGTGAAGACACCAAATGAAACAAGCAAAGTCAGGGCTCGGTCAAGAGACACATACAATAAGAACAAGCAGACTTCCAGTCCAAGTCAGAAGGTGGAGATTCCTTTCTGCCAGCTTTCTGCCATTGAGAGACAATTGCAAGAGAACTCTGAAGAGAGGAAGGAGAAAAGTAGCTGGTGAGTGATCTCAGGACTGGAGGAGAATCAGAAGCAGTGAGTCGCACAGCTCTCAGCCAACAGAAACAAGTCTACCCAGGCCAAGCATGCCACACTGTCAGTCTACCAATATGGATCCCAAGAAGTGAGAATCCTCCTTGAATCAAATAGAAGGAAGGTAACATATATAAAAGTAAGCCATCAACACTTGCTAAGTTGCTGGAAATAAGCAATTTAGAGAAATAAGTTTCTTTGGCATTTGGCCTGATCTTTTGCCCTTCTTTCCCCCATAAAGACACTGGATGGTAGGGAGCATTATGAAGGGGAGCCCCAGCAAGAAATGTAGCAGGGGAAACTCCTTGTTCCTGCAAGTCTGAGACTCTCCTCTCTCATGAAAGTCAGACGAGTAGGCAGCTCTAGCACAGTGGATCTAACTCCAGTAAGAATCTCTCCTTGAAGTACCCTGTGCCAGTGCAGAGAGAGAAGGAGACTTTCTTCCCTGCCTAAAAGCACCAGAACTCAGAGAGAACAATGCCTCTTCCTCCTAAGGTGCTACACTAGTGGCCTGGAATAAGCCAAGAAGACAAACAAAACTGTGGTATAAATTCTCTAAAGATTATGCTGCTTAAAAACAAACTGACAAACAACATAAAATAGCTAGCACTATAGAGGATATACAAGAATTGGAGCTCCTCACCCCCAATGCTGATGGCAAACATACAAAATGGTATATTTTGAAAAAGCCTGACGATTCTTCAAAAATTAAACAGGATGAGAATTTCACACTATAATGATACATGTATTTTCATGTTTATAGCAGCATAATTTTTAAGAGTTAAGTTTCTGAAGAGGCCTATTCCATCAATAGTCAAAGTAAATGTGATCTACATATATATACATATATATATATATGAATTTTATTCAACCATAAAAATGAATGCAAAGAAGGAAAAAAACCTTGATGATAAAAAGGAAAAAAATAGAAACAAAGCTTATGTTTATTGAGATGAGGAGAAGGGGTGGAAGGGAGGGCAGAGGAATGGGAAAAATAGAAATCAAGATATGTCACATAGAGGTAAAAATTCTCAATGATGAATGAGGTCATAATGTATACCAAGAGAGTACCAATACACTCAATGAAGAAAGAAAAAGAAAACACAGCGTACATATGTATATATGATACATACTGTATGTATGATTATAAAATATGACAGAATATTCTGGAACAAGTAATTTGTAATGCAAGAATTTATACAAAGAGAAAAAATGCTAATATGTATCATAACCCTCTGAATATTGGATTTTATCAGTCTCATTTTTTTCCTTTTTATTACTTATTTGATCAGAACATAGCATTATAACTTTTGAAAATTCATGTTAGCAGATATTGTCAAAAATTTTACTTTTCATCCTAATATTCTTTATTTTATAATCACTTTTCTTAATCAGATCTTAAAAGACTGATACAGTGTTAATATTTAGTATTTATCAATGTATTGAAGATATAGTAATTGCTAAGATTGTGAACTAAAGAAGAAATAATTTTAAGTCTACAAAAAGAATGGACTTGCATTATTTACAAGAAAGAGGATGGATTTTGAGCCTATAATGTTAAGTGAAATAAGTCAGGCATGGAAAGTTAAAAATCATGCGATTTTCCTTATATAAGGAAACCAAAATATAAATAAAGAGCAAAACATATACAGTCTTTTGGAAAAGGAGAAGGAGAACAAAGGAAAGGGGAGATAAGAGGTTGAAGAGGAGGAAAGGGAGTAGAAAATGATCAAGATATATTATATATAAGTGAACATAAGTGATATGTATATCTATAGATAGATAGATATCAATGTATTGATATCCTTAGGATGTAAATATACATGGCAAATGTAAATCAATATGAATATACAGCAAATTATAAATACAATTACTATATGATTCAACAATTCCACAATTGACCAAAAATGTTCTCAAACAAAACCAGTGCACAAATATTTACAGCAGCACTGTTCACAATAGCCAATATGGGAAACAACTCAAATATTCATTATATGATGAATGGATAAACACAACCTGGTATAGCCATGAAATAACAAACTACTTTGCCATAAAAATGAATAAAGTACTCATATGTACTACACATGCGTGAATCTTGATTATGCCTTACTAGGCATGGTGGTACACATCTGCAGTTTCAGCATTTGGGGAGGCTAATATAGCATAATTATAAATTTAAGCACAGCCTAGTAACTTAGCAACTTAGTGACAACCTGTCTCAAAATGAAATTAAAGGGGAGAGTTACTGAGGATGTAGCACAGTGGAACAGATCTATCTGGGTTCAATTTCCAGTACAGAAAGAAAGAAAGAGTGGGGAGGGGGGAGAGAGAGAGGAAGGAAAGAAGAGGTAAATCTTGTGCTAAGTTAAATAAGCTTGTAACAAAATACAGTATATTTTAAGAATGCGTTTCTGTAAAGTGTTGAACTTGAAGATTGATGGTGAGGTCCAGGTGTGGCTTGGGAAGATTAGGCGCACTGTGATCTCAAGACCCTTGTGAGGCCTACCACCCCAAGGTAGAACTAATGGAGATCTGCGCCACCCCTTGTAGACCTGCCTTGGGCTAGTCGCTGTTCTCCTATTGGTTGGCTCCCTCCTCTGATGACAGGACTCCTCCTCCCTCGCCGTATGGCTCTGCCTGGTTAAATAACCCACAACCCTCTAGTCCCAACACGCCTGTTGCCTTCCCCATTTATAACCACATCTCCCGCTGAGCACTATGTAAAACCTTTCCAAGTTACAATAAAGCAGAAACTTTCCAGAAACCTCCCTGGAGTCTACGTGGTGACTCTGTGCCTTACCCTCCTTCCCCATCTGGGCCTCCATACCTGATCCTCAGCTGTCTACCACCACCCTGATGCTGAGGATGACAACAGAAGATGGAAAGCACATTAATAGTTGCTTGTCGATGGATGATGGAGAGACAGGGAGGTGATTCCTAAGGGTACAAGTACTGTATTGGTAATGATAAAAATGTTCTAAAATTGATTATAGGGATGATTGGATATAACCATAATTATATTAAAAATCATTGAAGGGCACTATTACGGCTTGAGTCTAAATGGTCTCAAAACCTTTTTGTAGTCCTGTGTATATATTTTCAGAGGTGATGGATCCAGAGTGTGTGATGCTAGCTTTAAGAATGCTTCCTTACTGGGTTATTCCACTGATTGGTAAGTCACAGTTGTGTGGGTGTATAATGGGAAGGTCCACCCTGAGTATGAGTGTTACCTAACCTAAGGGCATGTACCCTGGACAGAATACAGGAGATTAAAGAGGGATGCTGTCATCCCTGATGCCCTCTGTGCCTGTTTCTTCACTACCACGCTGCCTTCTGCCCATCATGAACAGTTTTTGCTCTGCCATGCCATACTCCCTTGGAGCCAGACAACCATAAACTGAAATATCCGTAAACTATGACCTCAAATAAGCCTTTCCTCCTTTATCTTTTGGTATCAGTTATTTTATTTCAGCAGAGACTGATGTAACTAAGGCAAAGTAAAGCAAAACAAAACAAAAATACCTGAATGATCATTAGAATCATAGAAAATTAGGGCCC
>PVIR01044227.1:0-11329 GCA_004026965.1 Petromus typicus
CAATCCTCCTGCCTCTGCCTCCCGAGTGCTGGGATGACAGGCGTGAGCCACCACGCCCGGCACTGTGCTATGTGGTACTGGTTGCTGCTGGGTGTGGGTCTCCACACCCAGTATTGTTATGTGGTTACCGGGGAATCGAACCCGGGTCCTTGCGCTTGCGAGACAGGCGCCGGAACCACTGAGCTAACTCCCCGGCCCCTTGTGAATTAATTTTTAACACCAATTATTCTGTACAACTTTGAAACACAAAAGACCATAAATTACTGTCATTCCCATTTTATAGATGATAGCAAAATTTAAACATTTGTTTAAAATAATTTAAAGCACAAAGCTAAAACAACAGTTTACATTTCTTTCAACCAACCTTAGACGCAAAATCAGTATTTTATTTTATTATTTTATTTTATTTTTATGCAGGGTCTCTCTTTGTAGTTCAGGCTGGACCTGAACTCAGCCTCAAACTTAGTGATCCTCCTGCCTCTGCCTCTCAATTGCTGGGATTACAGGAGTGAGCCACCATACCTGACATTGTGGTACTTGGTGCTGATTGCTGGTGGGCATGAGTCATCATACCCAGCATTGTTGAACATGGTTACCAGGGATCTAGCCCAGGACTTTGTCCTTGCAAGGCAGGCTCTAGAACCACTAGTTAAATCCCCAGTCCCAGAATCAGTATTTTAGAAAGGGATCAGATTCAAAGATGCTTCAATTGTCAATTGTGCATGAGAACACCTATGTGACTTTTCTAAAATCACAGTTATTACTTATTCAGTGTGCAGAAAAACATACCAACTCAACACAAATTAAAATCATGATGACTTCTGGTTCATATTCCATAAAATCAATGATTTTGCCATACTTAATGGTGTTACCTTGATAAGTAAGATCCTTGAAGGTGCATACAGTATCCTTACTCCATTAGTTCCTGGTAGCTATCATTGTCCTAAATATTTTTCTTACCTGAAGAGAATATTCTTTGTTTCAATTGGGATATTTCTTCCAAGTTATATAGTGAAGAGTTCTCTAAGTGTTGACTGAAGGACAGCTTCCTTAGTAGAAGTTTCATAAAAGGTACTATGGTGTCTATCTGGTGACACTGTCATCTATTGGGCAGCCACCAAAGTACATCATAGAAACAACTCTATGACTGATGGATAAAGAGTAAAGGGGGTAAGAAGCTTTAATGGCAACCCTATATTTAGTCACTCATTTTCCTGTGAGTATATTAAAGATCTCAGATGTCTTTTGCTTTAAGCAAGACAGTGGTATTTAACAATCAATTTACTGTTTTGTCCCTACAGAATTTGAGGTTTGCCAGAAAGAAGAGCCTGCACTTCCTCAGGAAGAATGGATGTTGGCCTCACCTGTGTCCACGGAGAGCTCATAATCTTGACATTTTCATTGAACTTTTTTGTTAGGGTAAGAAAATTCTGATCATTGTAATCAGAACGATTCTGGAAGACAACAGAGCAGATCACATTGCTGGGAGCACAGCTCAGAATGAAAGTGGGATCGGAAGGTGAGCCTAGAGAATTTAAAAGATTGTTTAAATACCATGAAAATGCGCTTGTCTTTGTTAATAGGTGAATGGCTTTTAGAAAGTTTAAGCACTGCCTCACCTCTCAGTTTCCCCATCAGCATAATATTCAGCATACTTAAAATAAATATTTAAACTTTACCCTAAACTCAAGTTGGCCATTGTAACCTGAGCAGTTAAATAATAGAGATTGGTGGAGTCACTTCTTGTCCACTGCCTTTACTCATACAGTTTCACCCAGCTGTTGCTATTGTGGAAAGAAGCTGAAGACTTTAGAAACCTAATTCAAGTATTCAGAGGAGAATCATGTCAATATGTAAAGACAGTGAACATACAGCACTGAATTAAATACTGTGACAAGAGTGTGGACCTGGAGCTTTTTATGCATAATAAATACTTGAATGAATTATGTATTTATTCATTAGATGAGAACTAGAGGGAAAGATTGTGAGTTCCAGGAAAAAGCACATAAGAAAGTCAGAATATATATATATATATATATATATATATATATATATATATATATGTTTTTTAAAAAGTGTTATAAGAATGGTAAATAAAGTATGAATTTGTTTGTTCAAATAAATAAAATAATAATCTTTTATTTCAAATATTTTAAGCTCCTGGTGAAGCAAAGAAAGAAACAAATTTGATGTCGAATTTTTTCTCATACCATTTTAAAAAACCAATTTCCCTCCTTTTGACAAAAATCTCAGTATGCCCTAACAAGTTGCAAAAAAGCTTAGAAAAGTTGTTATTTTGGATTCTAAAATATTATTCTATATTGTCATCAACAAAATAATGTTTTGATAAGTTTTAAACTTAGTACATGACATAGCCAAAGTGTTTCACATTATAAGGAAAAATATTAAATTATAAGTTAGACTTGCTTTTGTGTTAGGTCACTACAGTAAAACATATATAATCAAATATTAACATAATTTATGCATAATGGGGTTATAAATTTACATGGCAGATTTAAATGAGACATAAATATTTACTGTAATATAGGGCAATTTAGGGCCAGGGATTTAGCTCAATGGTTCCAGCGCCTGTCTTGCAAGCGCAAGGACCCGGGTTCGATCCTCGGTAACCACATACCATACTGGGTGTGGAGACCCACACCCAGCAGCAACCAGTACCACATACCACAGTGCCAGGCGTGGTGGCTCACGCCTGTCATCCCAGCACTCGGGAGGCAGAGGCAGGAGGATTGCTGTGATGTGAGTTTGAGGCTGAACTCAGGGCCAGCCTGAACTACAAAGTGAGACCCTGTCTTAAAAAAAAAAAAAAGAAAAGAAAAGAAAAAGAAAAAAATATATAGGGCAATTTAAATGCTTCTTATACTGAACTAAAAGTAGTCTGCATAAATATCAGAATAATTGTACCATAAGAAATCTGTTGAGTTAGCTGCTTGTAGGCCAATTGACTTTAATTTTTATTGACTAATTGACTAATTTTTATACTGGGCTCCAAGGTTTGGAAAATGTTTTATTTTAGTCAAGGAGGTAGGAATAATTTCAGAAGCTTTGGGAATCGTGTGTGTGTGCATGTATGTCATTCTCAGGTAACATTTGACTTTTCGGCTCCCACTTGAGAGAGAATACTTAGAAACAATAATTTAAAATTTAAACTGATAAATTCATTGTAACAATTATTTCATAGATTAGTGTCAGAATACACTTAAAGAAAATGGAATAAAATTACTAATGATAATTAAAATGTAGATATATAAATCATTTTTATAAATTACACATTATATGTTTTATAGATTTATGCCATATCATATTACTGAAATCACATAAATTAAAACACTAATGGCTGTGTAAGAAAAAATAAGAATAATATTGTTTTGAATTGTGCAATGTTTACAAGAAATAATAGTTGTTGAAAACTCTAGAAAGATATACATTAAAAAGCATGTATTATATTATTAGCTAGAATTATGCTGATGGAACCCAGCAGAAATCCTAAGAAATGTCAGTAAATTTGGTCACACAAGTGGTAGTCAACTAAATTAGGGTAAATATATCCTTCTTTGGACTCCATAAATAAATGCTCTTAGTGTTCACTTAAGTATCTCTAGTGAAATGATCTAGAACAGCTTACCAAGGTTTATGGTGTGAGGGGACCTGTTCCTTAACTCAGGAAAGAAAACAAGTCTCGTGTTAATGAATTCTAATTTGAAAATAAAACAAATCATACAAATAAACACAAAAGCTCAAACTTATTGAACCACAGTAAGATTAATAGATACCACGTGGACAGTCATGCCTTTACGTGTAACATAGATACACAATCTCCAGCTCGCTGCTTCAGCCATAACTTCTCCTTCGGAGTCTTCCAGCCAAGACAACAGAATGCATGTTTTGATTTCCCTCTCAACTGTCTCCAGGACCTCACTAGAGAGGAGTGGAGCAGCTGTGAGTGTCAGTGACAATCCCTCACCGCGGGTTTTTCTCAGCTCCTCCACTAGATAGCGGGCTTCTTCTTGAACACGGCTCTCAATACTCTTTTTCCCCATCCCAAAATCTCGCAGCGTCATGAGAGAGAAGCGCCGAATCTCTTTCCATCTGTTTCCATTGCTAAAAATTAATCCTAAAAATGGAAAAGATACAAGAAGGGACATTTCGGGGAGAAAAAGGAGCTGCCGTGCAGCACCCACATGATGCAAAGCTCTGCCCGAGGATCCCTCCAATCATTGCTTTCATTTTCTTCATCCCCACGATCACTGTCGAATACATAAATGTGCACACACATGAGCACTTACCATGGCCGTTATTAATCTTTTCAACTATTGGGAAACTCCCTCTTCCAGCAAAGTCCTCCCCAAGATCAACCAGGGCTTCCTTCACTGCTTCATACCCATGCAGCACCACAGTGGGCTTCATGCCCAAATACAGGGTGAAGACGGGACCATAGACTTTTGAGAACTGGATGTCAGAAAGAAATAGAAAAAGTGAGGAGATAGACCCTTCTCAAATGGGAAGCAGATCAAGAGAGGGAGAGAAGGAATGGTAGTAGAGTAGGGGACAAAGGAAAGGAATTAAGTTGTGTTGTGTATGAGTAGCAATTGCATAAATGGAAGGTAAATATTGAGTAGTGCAAGCATGTGCTAATAAAAAATAAAAACACCATTTCAGAATTAGCCAGCAACAAATGCTGGTGAGGCTGCAGAGAAAAGGGAACCCTTCTTGACTGCTGGTGGGAGTGTAGACTCATACAACTTCTGCGGAGATCAGTGTGGAGATTTCCCAAAAAAGCTAGGATTGGAGTTCCCATTTGACCCTGCCAAAGGACATCTTATACTGTATGAATTGTGGTAACTGAACTAAAACCTCAGTATTTAGATTTAATTGCAGTGCTGGCTCTTGGTACTAAATAAGTGGGGTTTCGGTTGTAGTTTTGGCCCAAATGATCGCTCTGCTAGGTATATACACAAAGGAATTAAGAGTGTAATTTCACAGAGACATATGTGCACCCATATTCATAGCAGCTCAGTTTGTGATTGCTAAATCTTGGAAACAGTCCAAATGTCCATCAACTGGAGACTGGATAAAAAAGATCTGGTTCTTTTATAGAATAGAGTATTAGTCTGCCATTAAAAACGATAAGCTTGAGTCATTCATACTCGAATGGATGTACCTTGTGAACGTCCTCATAGGCGAAATAAACAGGTCACAGATGTGTAAAAATCATATCTTTTCTCTGGTATGAGAAAATGAAGTTGTAAATGAGTTGTAGTTTGTATAGTTGATATTGTGAAGTAGAAAATATTTAAAAGGAAAGAGTGTAAGGGTAAATAATGAGGGGAAGACGAATGTGGCAATAATAAAGAAAAAAGAAAACAAAGATTGTGTTTATGGGGTGGGCGGTTGCAGGGAGGGGGGAAAAGGGAAAAAATGAGAATCAATTCCAGTCATATTCTGGTGCAAGCTCTCAATGTTGAGTGTGATTTTGATGTGTATTCATAATGTACCAATAGAGATAAAAATTTTAAAAAATAAAAATAAAAACAGAAAATGCAAATATTACCAAAATACTACTTCATCTACAAATTTTGAATGCTTCAGAGGGTTACTCAAATTCTACTAAATTCTACTACCTATAGTTTAGTAACGGCAAACATGTTAGAGACCAAGGGCCAAAACTACAACCCAAACCCCACTTATTTAGTACCAAGAGCCAGCACGGCAATTAAATCTAAATACTGAGGTTTTGGTTCAGTTAACACATTGCAGGGAGAGTTCTGCATGCCAGTTGTCACACACATGCTGTAGATTTGCCCTCAGTGGTGTAGCTCATACTATAGATAACTTCCTGAGGAACATCTCATGACAAAAGCTCTAGTTATTATTTAGCTTAAAGCAAAAAGTAAACAATTACAGAAAATGATTATGAAACAATGAAGCACTGGAACACTACAAAAATTTGCCATTTTTTATTTGTACTGTAACTTATGGCAATTTAAATGATTCCTTTACTGCAAATGCACTATAGAATCCTCATGTTGTAACAACGATAAACTAAAAATCAAGGAAAAAGCAAACCTCAGAAAAAATATTTTTGTACAATAATTTCTCCTAATAATTTGATCCATGAATATATCTAATTTAAAGTAAAGATTAGGGCCAGGGAGTTAGCACAGTGGTTCCAGCACCTGTCTTGCAAGTGCAGGGGCCCTGGGTTCCATTCTCGGTAACCACATACAATACTGGGTGTGGAGACTCACACACATCAGCAATCAGAACCACATATCACAGTGCCAGGCACAGGAGCTCAATCCTATAATACCAGCACTTGGGAGACACAGGCAGGAGGACTGCTGTGAGTTGAAGGCTGAGCTCAGAACCAACCTGAACTATAAAGTGAGACCCTGTCTCAAAAAAAAAAAAAAAACAGAAGTAAATATTAATTTACTTACCACTTGCAAGTCACGAGAGGAGTTTAAAACATACTTACATTAGTTAAGGAATTGGTGATATTTTTAATATTCATCTGTAGGATATTTCCAATAATTGGGAGAGGAGTGGGGCCAGGGGGGAGTTTCCCTCTCCCATAATTCTGTTTTCTGAGTGAAAGCAAAAGCAGACAGGAGACACCAAGAATTAGAACCACGAATGGATCCATTGAAGCTTCTGTTGATACAGAGTACACTGTGATCAAAGGCTTTTATACTGTGTCCTGTTATGTTGGAGTGCCTGTTTAAAATACAAAGTGATGTGTCAGCAAGAAAAATGAGCTGCAATCACTTTGGATTGCACTTTGGCTATTTTTTATTTGTTTGTTTGCTTTGTTTTGTTTTTTGAGACAGGGTCTGGCTTTGTGGTCCAGGCTGGCCCTGAGCTCAGCCTCCAACTCACATCACAGCAATCCTCCTGCCTCTGCCTCCCAAGTGCTGGGATTACAGGCGTGAGCCACCACGCCTGGCACTGTGGTATGTGGTACTGGTTGCTGCTGGGTGTGGGTGTGGGTCTCCACACCCAGTATTGTTATGTGGTTACCAGGGAATCGAACCCGGGTCCTTGCACTTGCAAGACAGGCGCCGGAACCACTGAGCTAACTCCCCGGCCCCTCTATTAAGTATCTTAAAATAGCATGTTAAGAACAAAATAAAATCCCAAAAGAGTAACTCTGAATGCATATCACACTCACTCTGTTCTTAAAGTATCAAGATTCACATAAATTAATGATCATTATTTCATCCAAAGGACATCTGGGCTGTAGGTTCTACAAAAGAAAGATATACAGATGAAATTTTCACTTCTTCATCAGTAAGAAGCAAGTGAGTTAATCAGAATCAAGGAAAGAGCCTAACTTAGAGGAGTAAATGGGAAGGCCTTGAGAAGCTGTGAACTCTCATTTCGGGGTCAGTTCCAGAGAGGTCTGGTTCACTTGCTTTCTAGTAGGTCCATGTGAGAAACAATAATAGAATGAAGCACTGGACCATAATGGAACAAGACCAGTGAGAGAAGGTGAGATATGTGCTTTGAGGGTGGATGGGAGTCTGGAACTACTTTAAAGAGACTCCCAGCTCAGAAAGAAGCAACATGAAAATCCTAATAGGGATTCAGTTTTGTATTCATACATATAATTGGTTTGATACCACTCTTAGATCACTAAAAATAATGTTTGTACAATGATATGTCTTGTGAAGTCATCATTATACTCACTTTAACTTTCTGAGCTTGGATATTAATAAGTTCTTTTCATAATGAAAATGTATTTTGTCAATATCCCAAATATACAAGCTTTATCTTTCATGTTTATGGGACTCTTTAAATTAACAAAATAATCAATTTATATCACTTATTACACTTTCCATTACCATTTTTTGTTTGTTTTCTTTCTTTCCTTTTTTTTGTGACAGAGTCTCTTTTTGTATTTCAGATGAGTCTGAAACTAAACTACATAGCCCATGCTGCCTTGAACTCATGGCAGTTCCCCTGCCTCTGCCTCCCAAGAGCTGAGATTACAGGTGCAAGCCACAACACCCGGCTCCATTACCTTTGCCTAAGGTAAAATTATTCCTTTTTTTTTTTTTTTTTTTTTTTTTTTGGTATGAGAAAGCTTAACTTCACAGATCCAGTGCCTTAGCCAAAGACATATAAAAGGAGGAAATGTGATGTGACAAAACTTAAGATGGTTTATGTACATGTATCAACTCCCTACAGTTAATATAATCATATACTGTCATCATGTACTAACAAAATAGAAAGTAATAAAAAACCAAGCAAACAACCCAAAGACATGGGTGAGCTAAGGCTAGAACCATAAGCATAAATCACAAGGAAAATATTCAGTTAGAGAACATTCAGTGGTTACAGGGCATGCACAACTTTTGTAGTATGCCAGGATGCTAATCAATGACTTGGAAAATAAACATTTACTTAATAATTACATCACTCATTGATTAAAATGGAAGTCATAAAAGTTGATTTCTGTTGCCTTTAGAACTTGCATGAACCCAAACTTCATGAGCTCTTTATCCAAGGAGAAAGAGTAAGTTTCTCCCTGACTCAGATAGCTCTTAATTGAAAAAAAAAAAATCAGACTTTAAACATGAATAAAACCACACTTCTTTTTAAAAAGTAAAATAAATTGATGAATTTTTTTTATATTGCACACTTATTCACTGTTAGGTGAATGTGTATTCTCTTTAATCTTATTGCCCTGCTTGACTTTCTCTCTCTCTCTCTCTCTCTCTCTTTTATGCAAAGATATAAACATAATATACAAAACAATACTAAAGATTTGGCAATAATACTAAAGGAAGTGTATATCAATAATTATCTCTATGAAAATCCTAAGGGTTGCAAATAACTACCTCAATAATGCCTTTCAAGACATATTAAAAGTGTGATAAAGGAAATATAACATTAACAGAAGAAAACATTAATAAAGATTAAAAGATAAATAAAGTAAAAATTTTAAATTAAAAAATTTTAAACCTATATATATGATGGTTAACTTTATATGGCCTTATAAAATAAACAAATGAACTTATGCTGAAAATACAGGGTGAAGGCACAGAGGGGAAAAAAGAATTGAAGTGCATTATGTACATGTACTAATCCCCTACAGTGAATGTATGCAAACATGTACTAATAACAACTTCAAAGACTTAGTTTTGAAAAGATGAGGAAAAGTAACAAAACTTTAAACAAAGATGAGGATGTAAAATATCTAAACAAATCCAAGGGAAGAATATTCTTGGGAATGGAGTTAGACAAATGAAGAATGACTGAAACTCTGGAAATACAACAGAATGACACTAATCAGTGCATATCTTTCAATAATAACAATGCAAATGTTCTTAGCTCTCCAATTAAAACATGGCCAAAATATGAGACCTATCTACAGTGTTGTTCCACTCTATAATAATTATATTAGTGTCTATTTTGTATGTGGTAAAGTTTGTTTTATAAAACTCACTGTGTTGAAATTTGGCATTTACCTACAAGCAAAACTCTTCATCCATACAAACATATGGACTAAAAGTAAAATGATGGAAAATTATACTTAAGCATCTGACACAAGAAATCAAGCATCAGTTAAAGCAGTAGGTTTCAAACAAAAATTTGTCAAGAGACACAAAAGTCATCCACATTGGTGAGGAGAATAGTTCACCAGTAAGAGATAGTAATATATGTGCTACATTTTGAACCTTCAAAATTAATAGAACCAGCTTTACTAGTTCAAAATACCAACACAAATAAAATTAGAGAGAGAAATTTAAATATCCCTCTCTCATGAATGTGTTCGCCAGACAAAATGATTGATAAAACAGCATTGGAATCAAACCGCAATACAGATCTGATAGACTTAACAGATATCTACAGAACATTTTATTAAATAGCACTATAATACAATGCAGTTTTTTTTTTAGCAGTCAACAGAACTTTCTCCAAAACACTGTATTTCAGATCATGAAGCAACAGTAAATAATATGAAAGAACAGACACTGTAAACCTATTGCAAAACAGGTTAGGTAAAACTCTCGAAGACATTGGCTTAGGGAAAGACTTCATGAACAAAAATTGTATAGCACAGGAATTGGCTGAGGAAATCAACAAAAGGGACCTCATTCTTTTAAAAAGCTTCTGCA
Source organism: Petromus typicus (assembly GCA_004026965.1). Lineage (NCBI taxonomy): Eukaryota > Metazoa > Chordata > Mammalia > Rodentia > Petromuridae > Petromus > Petromus typicus. The sequence continues at coordinate 10,146 of PVIR01044227.1, forward strand.
CAGCAAAGGAAACCACCAACAGTGCAAATAGGCAACCAACAATGTGGGAAAAAATATTTACCAGCTGTTCCTCAGATAAAGGGCTACTATATAGAATATATAAAGAGCTCAAAAAAACTACTCCAGATACAATGAGCCACCTCATCTTTGACAAAGGAGTCAAAAATCCTGAATGGAGGAAATAGAGCCTCTTTAACAAATGATGCTGAAAAACTGGGCTTTAACTTTCCAAAGACTAAAATTAGACCTAGCTCTTTCACTGTGTACCAAGCTAAAATCAAAGTGGATAAGAGACCTAAATATTAAAACAGACACTCTGAACCTGCTGCAAAGCAGGTTAGGTAAAACTTTTGAAAACATTGGCTTAGGGAAAGACTTCTTGAACAAAACTTCTCTAGCACAAGAATTGGCAGAAGAAATCAACAAATGGGACCTCATTCTTTTAAAAAGCTCTGCACAGCAAAGAAAAACCCCAACAGAGCTAAAAGGCAACCAACAATGTGGGAAAAAAAATCTTTACCAGCTGTTCGTCAGACAAAGGGTGACTATCTAGAATATATAAGGAGCTTAAAAAAATCAGCCCACCCAAATTTAAAGACCCAATTCAAAAATGGGCATCTGAAATGAACAGATGTTTTTCAGAGGAAGAAGTGAGAATAGCTAAGAAGTATATGAAGAAATGCTCCACATTATTAGTCATTTGAGATGCAGATGAAAACAACACTGAGATTTCTTCTCAATCACAAAGAATGGATGCCATGTCAGAATTAGCCAGCAGCAAATGTTGGCAAGGCTGCGGAGAAGAAGGAACCCTTCTCCACTGTTTGTGGGACTGCATACTTATACAGTCCCTGTGGAGATTCTTCAAAAAGCTAGGACTGGAGGTCCCATTTGACCCAGCCATTGCTCTGCTAGGTATATACACAAAAGAAGTTAAAGATTCATATCATAGTGACATATGTGCACCTGTGCTTATAGCAGCTTCGTTTGTGATTGCTAAATCTTGGAAACAACCCAAGTGCCCATCAACTGGAGACTGGATAAAAAAAGCTGTGGTTCTTCCACAGAATGGAGTATTACTCTATTATAAAAAAATGATAAGATTGAATCATTTATACTTAAATGGACATACCTTGTGAATATCCTCATAAGTGAAATAAACAGGTCACAGATATGTAAATATT
>PVIR01044228.1:0-11326 GCA_004026965.1 Petromus typicus
GAGGTGAAGAACAATTACAATGCCATTAATTTACCAGAAATAATGAAAGCAGAAGGCAACAGAATGCAATGATGTTTAAAGCACCAAAATGTAAATAAATAACTCAGGAGTTTAGAGCCCTTAAAAATGAAAGTAAGAAACATATGCTCAGGGCTGGGGAGTTAGCTCAGTGGTTCCGGCACCTGTCTTACAAGCGCAAGGACCCGGGTTCGATCCCCGGTATCCACATACCATACTGGGCGTGGAGATTCACGCCCAGCAGCAACCAGTAGCACAGACCACAGTGCTGGGCGTGGTGGCTCACGCCTGTAATCCCAGCACTCGGGAGGCAGAGGCAGGAGGATTGCTGTGATGTGAGTTTGAGGCTGAGCTCAGGGCCAGCCTGAACCACAAAGCGAGACCCTGTCTCAAAAAAACCTAAAAAAAAAAAAAAAAAAAAAAAAAAAAAAAAAAAAAAAAAAAAAAAAAAAAAAAAAAAAGAAACATATGCTCAGACAATGGAAAGCTGAGAGAAACTGCTGCCAGTAGATTTCTAGAACATTAAATATTATAGTAACTGCTTCAAACTAGAAGGAAATGATCCCAGAGGGAAGCCCAGGTAGGAATGAAAGGGGGTAGTGTCAACCAGTTTTTTAAAAAGTGGGTAAAAAATAAAAGAAATACAGTCATATTATTCTATTATTATATCTATGGTAATAATATACTACTGGGTTTGAAAATATGTAGGGGTAAAATACAATAAAACAATAACACAAAGCATGGGAATAGAGGTACACTGAATTATACTGTTCTGAAAGATGTAAATTATTTTTAATTGAAAAGTAATATTGTACAGACTGATATGGGACCATGTAAATTAAGTTTATTGGTCCATTTTAGGTATACATTATGACCACATTCATAATTCAAAATATACACCATTACATGATATATCTTGGTTCTTGTTTTATCCCCATTCCTCTCCTTTCATCCCTCCATTCCTCTCAATTTACAAAAGCTTTGTTTTCATTTTTGCTTTCTTCTATTTTCCTCTTTCTTTCCTCCCCACCCCCACTACTTCTTCCCCTTTCCTTCTGAACCTGTTCCACATTGTCTATCTTACACTATACATTTTGGTCCTCTCATTTACATTAAACATTTTGGTCCTCATTAACACTTAATTTCTCACATCAGAGAACTTATTCACTAAACATATGTGTCCTATTTAATTTACATAAGAGTGTTGTCCCAATATGCATTCATTTAGCTATACATGTCTCTATATTATCATTTTTGACTATATAATATTCCATTTCATTTTTTAAAAAACAATCCATCTTCTTTAACCAGTCACTAGTTGATGGACATTTGTGCTGTTTCCAAGATTTTGCCATTACAAACTCTACCACTATAAACATGTGTGTGCATATATCACTATGGTATGATGTTTTTCTTTGGGGAAGACATTCAACAGGGGAATAACTGGGTCAAATGAAACTTTTAATCCTACATTTTTTTTTTCTTTAAGGTTTTTTTGAGACAGGGTCTCGCTTTGTGGTTCAGGCTGGCCCTGAGCTCAGCCTCCAACTCACATCACAGCAATCCTCCTGCCTCTGCCTCCCAAGTGCTGGGATTACAGACGTGAGCCACCATGCCCGGCACTGGTATGTGGTATTGGTTGCCGCTGGGGTGAGTCTCCACACCCAGTATTGTTATGTGGCTACCGGGGATTGAACCCAGGTCCTTGCGCTTGCAAGACAGGCGCCGGAACCACTGAGCTATATCCCCAGCCCCTAATCCTACATTTTTGAAGAGTCTCCAAACTGATTTCCACAGTGGTTACATCACTCTACACTCCCACCAACAACAGAAAAGGGTTTCTTTTCCCTACAGCCTTACCAACATTTGTTATGCCCACTCTTACCACTGCTGTCCAATATACTTCTGGAAACATTAGCCATAGCCATTAGACAATAGAAAGAAATAAAAGGAATAAAGATGGGAAGGAAGTTAAACTGCTATTATTTGCAGACGACATGGTATTCTACACAGAGGACCCCAAAACTCCTCCAAAAAAACTTCTGGAATTAATAACCAAATTCAGTAGAGTACCTGGAGACAAGGTCAGCACTCAAAAATCACAAGCAGGGTAGGGCTACGGGAAAAAATGAGAATTAAGGTGTGTCATATATTGGTACAAATTCTCATTGTTGAGTGCAATCATGACGTATTATGTAATGTACCAATAAAGATTTCCATTAAAAAAAAAAATCACAAGCAACAGACTGAAAGAGAAACTGGGGACACATTCCTTTCACAATAGCATCCAAAAAACTGAATTTACCTACAAATCAATCTAATGAAAGAAGTAAAATATTTCGACCTTGAAAACTACAGCACTGTGGAAGAAGAGACAGAAGAAGATATCAGAAAAGAGAAAGTCATCCCTTGTTCTTGGGTAGAAAGAACCAATACAGTGAAAATGGCCATACTTTCAAAACTGCTATATAGATTCAATGCAATCCCAATTGAAACTCCAACAGCATATTTCACAGATCTAGAAAAAATAATACAAAAATTCATCCAGACTTTGAAGAGACCTAGCACAGCAAAAGTAACTCAAGACGACAAAGAAAAAGCAGAGGATATCACATTCTCCAATCTGAACCTATACTACAAAGCCACTGTTAAAAAAAAAAAAAAAAAACAGCATAGTACTGGCAAAGAAACAGGCCTGAAGGTCAATGGAACAGACTAGAAGATGCAGAAACAACGCCATACACAATTATCCACCTCATCTTTGACAAAGGAGCCACACAACCTCACTGGAGAAAAGTAGTCTCTAATAAAACAGTGCTGGTGGGCCAGGGATTTAGCTGAGCAGTTCCAGCGTTTGTCTTGCAAGCACAAGGACCTGGATTCTATACCCCCCTCCCCGGTAACCACATACAATACTGGGCATGGAGACTCACACCCAGCAGCAATCAGTACCACACACCACAGTACCGGGCATGGTGGCTCATGCCAGTAATCCCAGCACTCAGGAGGCAGAGGCAGGAGGATTGCTGTGATGTGAGTTTGGGTATGAGTTCCAGGCCATACTCCTGAACTACAAAGCAAGACCCTGTCTCAAAAAAAAATAAAAATAATAAATAAATAAAACAGTGCTGGAAGATCTAGGTTTCAACACGCCAAAGATTAAAACAAGATCTGTATCTCTCACTATGCACTAAAATAAAACTGAAGTGAATTAAAGATCTAAAATTAGAACAGAAACACTAAACTTGATAACAGACAAATTAGGTAGATCTCCTGAATACATAGGCATAGACTGGAAAAGACTTTATGAACAAAACCTCAGTCACATAGGGGCTGGTACAAAGAATTGACAACCGGAATCTCACCTTATTAGAAAGCTTCTGCACAGCAAGAGAAATAACCAAGAGAGTGAGGAGATAATCCACAACATGGGAAAAAAAATTTACCAGCTGTTCTTCAGACAAACTCTGGAATATATAAAGAAATTAAAAACCAAAACTTGAAAAATCAGAACTTAAAATGTAAAGACTTGGTGCAAACATGAGCATCTGAAATGAACAGACATTTCTATGATGAAGAAGTAGAAGCAGCAAACAAGCATGAAAAAATATTCATCATCTAAACGAAAACAACACTGATATTCCACCCCACTCCCGAAAGAATGGCTGCTATCAAGAAATCAACCATGGAATGTTTCAATAATGTATACAGTATGTAATGGTCAAACCAAGGTAATATCTTCTCAAATATTTATTATTTCTTTGAAGTAAAACTATTCAAAATCTTTCTAGATATTCTAAAATATATAGTACAATATTTTATCTATAATCTACCTATTATGTACTAGAACTTATTTTTCTTTTCTAATTATGAGTATTCATTAACCAGTTTTTTTCCAATTTTAGAATCTGACAAACTACTATTTATTTGAACTGGTATTCTATTAATTAACAGTAGGCTATGATAACAGAAAGAAACATACTAAATTTCTACAATTACCAATAAAGATTGATATATGGCCCCCCAAATTAGTTATAGCTAAAAAGTCAACTAAGAGTATGAAACAAAATTCAGGAAATGTTCAATACATTCAAAAGAAGCCAGGAAACAAGAAGCAAATGAATAAAGAATGACAAATGCAAAAAATAAGAGGAAAAATCTGAAAACAACCACACATGGATTTATGATGAATTAAAATAGTGCAAATAAAGTTGATTTAGTTTAGTTAATAGTAACATGTGAGTAGAGGTTTCTTAGTTTTGATAATGTAAATGTAAGATGTATGATGGCAGAACTGACTCAGGAGTATACAAGAACTCTCCATATTATCTTGAAACTTTTCTATTCAGCTAAAATTGCTCCTGTGAAATTAAATTACACAAGCAAGCCAACTACTAAAATGTTGAACAGTAGAAGAGTTCATAAACTATGGTACACCTATATCATATGATATTTTGTGAATCCTTCAAAAATATTTTTAAATTAAAAATGTTTCCAGAGAATTAAGTTGTGTCTTACACTGGTACAAATCCCCATTATGGAGTGCAATCATGATGTGTATATTTAATGTACCAATAAAGATTTAAAAAATGTTTCCAGATATATAAAAGATCATTAAACAACATTTTAAGCATAAAAGTCAATATGAGAAATTGAATAAATCTAACTCTCATAAAATGTAAGACTTTCCATGGTGGCTCATCCCTATAATACCAGCAGTCCAGAGGCACAGGCAAAAAGACTGTCATGAGTTCAAGGTTCACCCAAGATATAATAGTAGTTCAGGGCCAGCCCGAACTACAAAGCGAGACCCTGTCTCAAAAACCTAAAAAAATACAATGCACACATACACACTACACTGGTATCAGTCCAAGGAAAGAAAATATAAGTTTTTAAATTTTTCACATGATTTTAACCAATTCTTAGCACCCTAAGAAAAATTAGTACTATTATGCTTCATATGCAAATAAAAGATTCTATGGCTTCTCCTTTGAAGTTTGTATAAAAGCAGTATTCTAAAAAAACCAGATACAGATATGTTCCTGTCCATCTTCAGTCTCCTTCCTCCATACAAATAGAATTTTAATCTTGTTAGCATCTGCAGGATACTTGGTAAAAAACTACATCTGAAGATGCATACAAGTCATGGCACTTTCAGAGAATGCTCTTAAAATCCAAAGATTCAGCTCAGATTATATTCTTTTTTGCATCTCATCCTTTACATTTCTTCGCAAAATATTCCAAGTAAGACCATCATTGTAATTATGAGAAGACAAAGCACAAGGCATGGAAGAAGCCTCAGGTCCATCCTGCTGTTTTGTCTACTCCGGACTATCTACCTCAGCACTTCCCATTACAAGAGAAAAACAAACCCTATATGGCTTAAGAACTACTAAATCCTGAAATTTTCTTATACCACACATACATTCCAAACATTACAAAAATGACCACCACTTCTACATTGTTGATGAGAATGCAACTAGTACCACCACTATGGAAATCTGTATGAAGATTCCTCAAACAATGAAAGTTAGAAATTCTATTTAAACCAGGCTTTCCCCTACTAGGCATCTTCCTAATAGAGTTTAACCCATTATAATAAAGTGATATATGAATATTTATGTTTATAGCACCACAATTTACAACAGCTAAATCTTAGAAGAAGCCGAAATATCAATCAACAGATGAATAGACAAGAAAATATGGGATTATACACAATAAAGTACTTCTCTGCCAAAAAGAAAAAATTTGAGTAATTCGTAGGAAAATAAACACACCTCAAGACCATAATGTTAAGTGAAATATATCAAGCACACAAGCTTAAATATCATATATCTTCTCTTTTATATGAGACACTCTAAGCACAAATTTTAAAATAAAATAAAAGAATAGAAAATGCAAAGATAAATCTTAAGTATTTGCTACTATTTTTTTAAATGTTGCTTGCATTTGAACTTTTTGGCTGGATGTCTTTTTAAAAAGAACAAAATGTATTTATAAGCAAAACATTCAAGCAATTTTCAAGCTGTAACAAATGTCTATTTCAATTTTCTGAAATAGATGAGAGAGGAGTTATTCTTTCATTTAACAGGAAAGGGCAAACTAAATACAAACAACTCAAGTGATTTTAATAATTATAAAATCAATTAAACATCCCAATGTGTGTTCTGACTTAATGATCAGTATTCACAAATTAAAACTTTTTTTTTTTTTTAATACAGGGTCTCACCACGTTGCTAAATTGCTCAGGATGGGCTTGAACTTGTCATCCTCCAGCCTCAGCCCCGACCCCAGGGCGCTAATATTACAGACATGCACCACAACACTCAACTACAAAACTTTTTATTCAGCATGTATTTGCTAGAGAGAGATAATTTCAAGTGAGAAAAGTTATAAAACAGGATCTTGCCAAGAAAATCATAATTCTGGAGGAAAGAACTTTCATCCTAGTCCTCAGGAAACACACACACACACACACACACACACACAATTTTGAATCAGGCAGTCAAAGAAATCAGACAATTATATTTTATATACCCAAACTTACTTTACTGCTTCAGATCATCAAATTTGAATTATTCTTTTATATTCAGGCCCACCTCAGTGTCACAAAATTTATGAGTTTCCTCGTACTTTTAATTTGATGTTCTTAATCTTTTAGGTAATATTTTCACTTGTTTGAAGTACAAGTGCTGGTTAGGTCCTTGTTACTATACACAGAAATCCTACTGTGATTTCTTACAGATTGTTTTAGTTATAGCACAGTTTCTTTGGAACTCTATTTATAGATGCTACGTTCCTTCTGTGTTATACCTTGACTCCCTGAAGTCACTTGTAGGAGCACATGTACCGTACAAAATGAACTCAGAGATAAGTACCTCTCTAGGTCATTTTTGATCAACCACGTAGGTCTCTGTTAGTGCTGCTATACCAGCAATTCCAGTTCAATTCCTTACTCTAAACAAGCAGACAATTCTTATGAAGACTTCAGATTTTTTAATTAATAGGAGTAGACACTATAATTATTTTTATTCTTTTTCAAGGAAATAATTATGAGGAGGAGTTATTCCAGAATTGGAGAAAAAAACAAAACTTCTACAAATGAAATATAAAACCAAAATTTAAAATTCAACATGTACCATCAATAGATACAACAAAAGAAATAATTAGCTACCTAGAAAATATACCAGAAGAAATTACATCAAATGAATCACAGAGAAAAATAATAACAAAATAAAATATGTAATACATATACTATTTATAATGAAATTAATCTATCTATTAAAGTTCTAGGAAGAGAAAGTAAGTTGATGCAATGACAATATTTTAAAAACTAATGGCTGAGAACTTTCTAGAACTAATGAAAAGAACCCAATCCATCTACTCAGGAAGGAAAACAAGTCAAGTATGGTGACACTTACCTATAATACCAACTACTCATGAAACTGAGATAGGAGGATCCCAAGTTCAAGGCCAGCCTTGGCAATTAGTAAGACTCTGGCCAAAATAAAAAAGCAAAACAGGGTACATGGTAGCATGCACGGGCCTTGGGTTCAATCTCAAATAAGAACAAATAAAAATAAAAATAGAAAAGAAAAAGAAAGGTCAATTAAAGTAAGCAGAAAGGATTGTTGCCTTTTTGTCCAGACATGTAACAATGAAACTTCTAAAAATGAACAAGTAGAAATGTTAAAAGCAGAGGAGGAAGAAAGAAAAAAATGACAAATTACAATCAAAATAGCAATGATAGCCAAATTGACCACAGATTTAAATCCTTCATAAATAGAAGCTAGAAGACAGTGGAACAAATTATGTAATATACTGTAGGAAAGTAACTACAAGCTCAGAATTACAACTATTTTCAAGAATAAGAGAAAAAAAATTCAGGCCAAAAAATAAACAAAAATCTGATACTACATAAATTCTTTTTTTTTTTTTTAAATTATCTTTATTGGTACATTAAATATACACATCATGATTGCACTCCATAATGGGGATTTGTACCAGTATAAGACACAACTTAATTCTCATTTTTTCCCATAGCCCCACCCACCCTACCACCCCCCCCCATATATACAAAATTTGTTTCCTTACTTTTTTGTTACAATCTCAACATTACTACATAAATTCTAACTCAGTATGAATCCAGCCAATTTCCAAAAGCCCACTTAGGAGAGCATGACACCTTGGGGTACAGACAACAATAGTGGCAGCAACAGCAGTAATGGTATTGAAGGTGTGGTAGAGGAATGGATGTCAAAGAGGGAGGGAGAGAAATATGTAAAGGAGCCTTAATTCAAAAGACTATGTAGTTAGTGCAGCTACTAAGTGAAAAAGAACAAAGAGAAGGTTTAGTTGGAGCTTACAAAGTGAATCAATGAGTTAACCTTGGATGTCTTGAGCATAAGGCATCACTCTGAGCAACATCAAGGGGAAGTTCTTCTGTTGTTAAAAAGCAGGAGTGAAATTCATGTGAGAGGTCAGGGAAAACTAAGACCTTCAGGAGTCAACTGCTACCTAGGTACCAAGTCACACCCTCAAAATTTTCGTATTTCCTCAAGTAGAAAACTGTGCAGGAAAAAAAAACCTGAAATGGCCAAGGACAAAACTTAGACATTATTACACACGTATCAAAGCAAGTTCCAGAGTCTTTTGGCTGAACAGGATAGGAAAATAACCACCACAGAATTTCAGGGCTAAATGGGCTACATATCATTCTTTAAATGGCTGAACCTCAGGACAATCATGGGAAAGATACTAGGAAATAGGAAAGATACTGAAAAGAGGACTATAAAACAAGGAAAATGTAGCAGAAATAAAGGATACTACAAAATCCAAGCTGTAGTAACACAGTAGAATTAAGACCAACAACCGTGTCAAACTCAGAGGATAATTGGGGCGGGGAAACCACCACCCATTACTCTTATTTCCATTCAACTGTCCAGCCTCTTAAAAAGATATTTATTCCTTCTAGTTTTCCTGCCAATACTTCCTATAAGAACCAAAGGGTATCACACTCAGAGACAGACAGCCAATCTGGCACAGTAACATAAAGACAAGTAGGAATGGGGATTAAGCATCAAGGTCCTGAGTTCAATCTCCAGTACCAAAAAAGAGAGAGGGGTGGGATTTAAGTGATTTATCAAATGTACAATTACTAAACACTAACAGTATTAAGCAACTAGATTAAATACGCTACAGGAGGATAATCATTCATTTAAAAAATTTAAAACATCATTATAGAGTCAAGGTAAATATATTAAAAAAAAACCTTCTATTTAGAAACCTTGTGATATAACAGTCATTCGAATAAAGTAGGAACTCAAGTGAAAAGACACTGGAGTGACAAAACCAAAACTGGCAAAACTGCCAAGTTTCGATCCTGGCTCTGCTCTTGAATTTTGTTTTAAATCCTCTGAAGCCAATTGCAAATACATTAATGTGAGTAATAATATTCACAGGTATACCATATAAATTTCTTCAAAGAATCAAGTGAGATGTTGTATATAAGAGCACTTTGCAAATGTAAAAAAAAAAAAAAAAGTTAAGGATTGAGGGGCTATACTTCTCCACATTCTTCCAACTAAGCAGAGTTTAAAACTCTGCACATAATAAAACAAACCTAAGAAGGTTCTCAAAGGTAAAGAGAAAAAGACAGACAGCCAAGGGACTTCAGAAAGGAACATCCCAGCAGTGAGTTCCTGGATGTTATTGTTTTATCTTCAAGGGTTACTGATCTTCTATATTCCAAAATAGGTACAAAAGATGTCAAAAAACAACAACAACAACAAATCCCAAAGGAAAGAAACCCAAGTATAAAAAAGAACCTTCTCTCTAGTCCAGGAGCTAGAAAGGGGTCAACCTAGCAAGACAACACGCTTTTGAACAATAACCATTCCCACTTCAGCAAAACACCTGAGGCAGAAAAGTACATGTTTTGTCTCTGTCTCCATCAGAAAAGGGTGAATGGGAAACCTGATTCCCAACATCCGCAGTAGCACAGCCCCTACCTACAGTGTCAGTGGAAGACAAACGGAGATCCTGGACTAGAAGCACGATAAAGTGGTAGAGAGGCATCCACCACCACTGACAACAACATGTGTCAGTAGAGGGCCAGCAGAAAGCCAAATCTTCCATTATTATCCAATAATAACAAAGTCTTCATCACTGTTAAGCCACTTGAGTAACAGTAAAATAGCGGTGCTCTTTGGACTTGCTTTTTTATTGTCACTTAAAAAGTAACTAGAGTGGAGTCCAAAAAAACCCATCTTTTCTCTGATATGAGAAACTGAAAATGTAAATGAGTTCTAAAATATATGTTATATATTGTACAATGTAAACTATTCAAAGGTAAATAGGGTAGGGGTAAATAATAAGGGGAAAGAAACAATTGTGATGGTAATTTAAAAATGGAAACAAAGCTTATGTACAAAGGGGGTGGGGATTGTAGGGTGGGTAGAGGAATGGGAAAAATGAGAGTCAAGTCATGTCATATACTAGTATAAATTGTCAATGTTGAGTGTGATCATGATATGTATATAAAATGTACCTATTTCACAATAAAAAATTACTAAACAGTCCTTATTAGTACTAAAGTACCAGTGACTATGTAAAAAAATGAATCCATACGAATCTTACAAAATGCAAAGTGAGGGGAAAAGCTAGAGAAAATGCAAAAAGAAAGGAGAGAGACAGATAAGTATTTATAATGTAGAACGCAGAAAACAGAAGGCCAACCTCAGAACTAACATTTTACTAAGGAAAAAATAAGCATTCATGTAACAAATGATTTAGTGACTACTAAGTGCCGAGGTAGACACTGCTGTGCTGCAAGACATTAAACCAAAATTTTCCAAACTAAAGCTTATCAATGGTTTCCCTTCAACATACAAGTTAAAGTTATGCAGGGGCCAGGGAGTTAGCTCAGTGGTTCCAGCACCTGTCTTGCAAGCACAAGGGCCCGGGTTCGATTCCCCGGTAACCACATAACAATACTGGGCGTGGAGACCACACCCAGCAGCAACCAGTACCACATACCACAGTGCCGGGCGTGGTGGCTCACGCCTGTAATCCCAGCACTCAGGAGGCAGAGGCAGGAGGATTGTGATGTGAGTTTGAGGCTGAGCTCAGGGCCAGCCTGAACCACAAAGCGAGACCCTGTCTCAAAAAATAGAAAAACCTAAAAAAAAAAAAAAAAACAAGTTAAAGTCATGCAATGACAGAACTTAAAGGAATTTCAGTCAAATATAAATTACTTTTAATATTTTATCACACAGCTGGGTGAGGCAGATCACACCAGAAATACCAG
>PVIR01044229.1:0-11346 GCA_004026965.1 Petromus typicus
CCTGAGATATTTCTTACCCTTTCTACCATGTGACAGAGTGAGAAGATAGCTATCTATAAGGAAATCTATGAGCAAGAGAGGACATTGAATCTGCTATTGTCATCATCTTGTACTACTCAATTTCCAGAAATCTGAGAAACATATTTCTCTACTTTTTTCTTTTTTTTTTTTTTTTTTTTTTTTTTTTTTTTTTTTTTTTTTTTTTTTTTTTTTTTTTTTTTTTTTTTTTGACACAGGGTCTCACTTTGTAGTTCAGGCTGGCTCTCAGTTCAGCCGTGAACTCACAGCAATCTGCCTGCCTTGCCTCCCAAGTGCTGGGATTACAGGAATGAGCCACTGCACCTGGCACTGTGGTATGTGGTACTGATTGCTAGTGGATGTGAGTCTCCACATCTAGCATTTTTGTATGTGGTTACTGGGGATTGAACTCAGACCCTTGCACTTGCAAGGCAGGTGCCAGAACCACTGAGGAAATCCTCGACCCCATTTCTGTACTTTTTAAGCTGCCTGGGTTCTGTCATTTTGTTACAGCACCCCAGATGGGCCAACATATCAAATGTGAGGTGGAATGCCTTTGTTATTATGTAGGAATGCATTTGTCCCAATATCACTAGTTGAAAATTTGCTGTATTCATGTCTGATCTTTTCAGTATCCTAACAACTGAAGAAATATTTGTTCCAAAACAATTCACAAATTGTCTTTGTCCTTAAGTTCCCTCTACCATGACCCTTTCACCACACATGGATTAAATCAATGGTCTGTCTGTGCCTGGTACGTGGGAATCAATAGCAGTGACCGGAATGTGCAACCTGAATTCTAGGAGGAGAAGATTCCTACTTACTACTCTGTTACCAGGAATGAACAGCACGGCTGTGGCTTAATGGTTCCATAAGCATCCTATGGGGATCTGAGCCACACTGGGAAATTTAAACTCCTCTAATCTGTTTGGATGTTTATTTAGGAAGTACTCCCCCCACTGTTACAAGTATTCAAACAGACTTCAGAGTTCCACCGGGGCTGCTTCACACATTCTTGGAAACTAAAAGAGTCACTTTGGAGGAGAGAGCACAACTGGGCCTTTCTGATTTACCAACTTCTTCCTCATTCAGGTTTCATATACTGTTGTAGCAAAGTATTGTGTTTCCAGATGACTTGAGAAGTCTTTATCTTAAAAAAAAATCTTGGCTTTGGTTTTTATTTTTAATTAAAATCAATACTCTTGCATATTAAAATGGGAACATTCAACGGAAGTGCTGTCCTGGTCACAGAAATTGAACCAACAGCGGGACTAGAAGAAAATAATTATTTTCCCTTCGATAGTTTAAAACAACCCATTTTAGTAAAGTCAAATATTATTAGAGACATGACTGTTGAATCATGACAAAGGGAGAAGGGACAGTGAAGAATAGGATGGATCAGGATCAATCTCTTAACTCGCTACATCAGAGAGAGATATTAATCATAAGACACTTGAGATTTCACAATATCTGGGTGGTATTTAAAGTAAGATTTAGCAGTCCTTGCAGTCAGGGATTTGTATGCCTTTTATTGTTAATAATGTAAAAGTCAAAAGAATATTCTTGCCTGATAGATAAGAGAATTGGCTAATGCAAAGCCCTCCTACATCATTGTTAGACACGCATTCATCTCTTCTGACAAGGAATCTATAATTAATGTCTTCACTTCCATAATAGAATTTTCATGTTTCCACCAACTATGCTATAAAATAAAATTTCTATTATACTTTTATACTTTTTATTTTATTTGTGATAATGTGATTTTGCTGTTTGATGTGGTGAGAATAATTTGAATCAAATATTTAGTAAATATTTGACATTCTGGTGCATTCTCTAAGAAGAAATAGATTATTAGGAGAAAGCCTGTTTATACTGCTTTATCATTACCCTACTCGGGTCTACTCCTCTTCATTCTCTGTGTATATATACTGGCTCTGGGTACATTTTATTTTCCTGGATTATTTTCTGACTAATACCAGTGTTTACTACATTAATTACTAATGTAAGACAGAATCTGGGCTACTGTGATATGAATGCATAAGATGGATGAGAAAATTTAATGATCACTCCCAAAACGCACTCATTAAGAAAATAATATTTAGAGCTGGGAATGTAGCTTGGGGCCATCAGACTTGTCTGGCAAGTACAAGGTCCTGAGTTCAATTCCTGGCATGGACATTTGAGTAAATAATATTTAATACAATATTTTAAAGATCAATGCAAAATAAATTATGCTAGACAAAATAGCAGTATTTTAAATCTACACAAGATTAACTTGATGAAATGTATTTAAGAATGAAGCAAAGGAATATTTTGTGTGGCTGCATTGAAAATACTGTTTATCTCAGTTCCTGAATTGCTGAGTACTTTTTCCCCTGAATTTGATGCCTGAGACAGGTATCTCACTCTCTTTACGTTATTCTTACTGGATCCAAATTTTTACTCTCCTGACAAACTTTCGTTATCTAGGGAAGGAAGTAGCAAAATTAATCTATTGTTTGCTCAGCAAGAATTTTACGTTTAAAATTTATCTTCCCTAGCAACTGAAGTTATTGAATGTTGTCATTCAGTTTTAGGAGACGTGTGTTTTATTAATGTCAATAGAAAGTTTAATATTTCTACTGAAATTTAATACTGAAGAACTGGGCCAGAAACCTAATGGCAATCAATTACCTCAGAGCTTCATTATATTCAAAAGAACAAAAGAATGGTGTGTCCACTTGGATACATATTTAATGCATGTCAGAAAGGCAGTAAAGGATCAGAGTGTCCTTGGCCAGAGGATGCGATAAGAGACACGTAGCAAAATCTATGTCATTTCTGCTGTTTCTTCTCCTGTTTGTTTGTTCTCTCTCTCCCTCCCTCCTTCTCTCTCTCTCCCTGTCTCTCTCTCTCCCTCTCTCTTTCTCTCTCTCATCTCCTCCTGCCCTTTCTCCCTCTCTCACACTCATAAAACTGAGAGGACATCAGCTTAAAGATCTTAAAAGAATCTAGGTGAAGCACAACTGTCAGTTATTAAAATTGATTTAGGAGTACAAACGATAAAGAAACCATTATGAAAAAAAATTAATATTCATCCGTCATTTATCCATTTATTCATTAATCTTATAAAAACAAATAAACACATCAAAACATAAGCTGTTGGAACTAAAAGTAAATTATTTCTGTAAAGGACACATTACTATCATTGCCCCTTAAAATACTGCCTGTCCATTCAACACACCGTGTTGTTCTTGCCCCTTCTGAAGCAGTTCCTCTCTTGGAGCAGTTCTGGAACTCCTTAGTTGTGTTTCATTTAGGGACAGCTGACCAGGTTATGACCTTGGTGCCAACTTTGCCTTCCCAGAACAGTCTCAATGAAGAATTCTGACTGTTACTTCACCTCCCAACTCTTGCTAACTGATCACTCTTGATATTATACCAAGCTTTCACAAAGAGATCTTCATTATTAGTAAAAGAGTGTATCACTCTCAACTTTGAATGGTCCAAAAATAAATGCAGACCTATGGTTGAAGACCACAGTGTCTCCACTGAAAAATTACTCAGAAGAGACATCGGTGCAGAGTAATTTGTAAAAGCTTGTGAAAGGCCAAAGAAAAAGGTACATCTCAGAGGAAGAAAATCAGAACTTGATCACATATGAAAGGTAGAGAGTGGAGTGCCTAATCAGGGTCTTTTGCTAAGACTAGGATGAGGCCAAAGACACGAGCAAAGTTTCTACCTAGTAGAGGCTCCAACGAACCTCACTGACATGTGGCCAAGGACTGTTTCTGGGCCAGGAGCAGGTTTACTAGACAATCTTGAATGGCCTCATTTGTGATTGTTTAGGCATAGATCAGGGTAAGAGTTGTACTCTAATACTTCATTTTCACCTCGTAAAAGAAGTGTAGAGAGAAGTGAGTCAGGTATAAAGAAGAAAACTTTATACCTCTATCAGTCTGGAAAGAGTAAATGAAGAATTTGTGTAAGTCAGTAAACCAAAGCAGTCATGTTTAAGTCAAGAAATATTTAGAATGTCTGAGTGACTGTGAGGGTGATGGCTACTGGAAAGTCAACAGACAGAGACTAAAAATCCTACAGTATCTTATGGATAAAACCACAGACAGTAAAAATCTACTATGGTGAAGGTTAGTGGATAAGATTATTGACATGTAAATTTCCAAATACAGATAATGCTAATGTGAAGATTTTTGTTGGCAGAGTTGGACTATTTGAAGAAGCTAAGGGAAACTGAAACAAATACACTTGAGTTGAATTATATAGGTAGCTAAAGATGCCAAAGTTAAAATTAGAAATGCTCATGAAATCTTGAATTATTAGATTGAAGTTTTATATATTTCCCTCTCTGAAACAAAATATGATTTTTTTTTTTTTTTTTTTTTTGTACTTGGGATCAAATTCAGGTCCTTGCACATGCCAGGCAGGCACCAGAACCACTGAACTACATCCCCAGCCTTGACAAAATAAAAGTTAATATGCTTATTTGAGTTAAGGTAAAGGGTTACAGTTTTATTTCAAACATCTGTTGTGTTTTTAAAAGTAACATTTCAACTTAACAAACACATTTACAAATTCAAGAAAAAACATTTCCAGAATTAATAATTTGGAATTTTATTTTAATAATGTTACATCCAAGCATTTGAAATTTTGCAATATAAGATGTGGTAAGTTTTACTCACATTTTCCTTAGGGGAAACATAAACTTATCTATAACTAAAATATGACCAAAGCAATTGAGCTCAAATTTGTTTATTTAAAGCAAGTATCTTTCAATAACTGTCTTTTCCCCACAGTATTTAATGCAATATGTAAAAACAGCTCTCTTAGTAGTTCTGGAAAGAAGAGACAGATTGGTCTGGGGATTTAGCTCAGTGGTTCTGGTGCTGGTCATGCAAAACTAAAGGCAGATTTTATTTGTAACAACTCTCCTTGTTTTTAGTTATTACTGTTTTCAATGTTTATTAATCATCACTGTGGTGGTGTTTCATGAAGTATCAGAAATATATGCTTAGGCAAAACATTTAAAAATACTTCTTTTCACAACTTTTCCTTATACAGGATTTCCTAATTCCTTTTTTTTTTTTTTTTCTTTTGAGACAGGGTCTTGCTTTGTAGTAGCTGGCCCTGAGCTCAGCCTCAAACTCACATCACAGCAATCCTCCTGACTCTGCCCCCCCAGTGCTGGGATTACAAGGCATGTGCCATCACACTAGGCACTGTGGTATGTGGTACTGTTTGCTGCTGGGCGTGAGTCTCCACACCCAGTATTGTTATGTGGTTACTGAGGATGGAACCCAGGGACTTACATTTGCAAGACAGGTGCCGGAACCACTGAGCTATATCCCCAGCCCTCATATTTTCTAATTCCTAAAGAAGCATGACCTATACAATGCAAGGATAATGTAAGTGCTCATGTGAAATAAGAATATCTGAGAATCTGTGTATGTTAAGGGTTATCTGTGAAAATGCTAGTTGCTAGGATTCTACTTCTGTTACCACAGAAAAGTTTTATGTAAATAATTTGTGAGCACAGTAGTTAACTGTTAGATTTCTCTTGGGAGTGAGAAAGAAGTTGTATCCTTTGGGAGTAGAAAACATCTACTTTATATTTGAAACTTAATTTATTCTGATATTGTCTTTGGGGACACTGCACAATTATGATCTTAACCATGTTTCTGTTATAAAACAATGTGGTAAAATTAGGGACAGCTTTGGTGGGTAAGAAGGTTAAAATGACAGGTCTTTTCTACTTACTTTTAAGCATTTTTTCTTTTTTAAATTTAATTTAATTTAATTTAATTTAATTTAATTTTGAGACAAGGTCTTGCTTTGTAGTTCAGGTTGGCCCTGAGCTCAGCCTCAAACTCAAATCACAGTAATCCTCCTGCCTCTGCCTCCTGATTGCTGGGATTACATGCGTGAGCCACCACGCCCAGGATTGTGGTATGTAGTGCTGATTGCTGCTGGGGTGATTCTCCACGCCCAGTACTGGATGTGGTTACTGGGGGATCAAACCTGGGCCCTTGTGCTTGCAAGACTGGCCCTGGAACCACTGAGCTAAATTCCCAGCCCTTAAGCATTTTTCTTGCAAATAAGAATGCCAAATATTGAAAGAACAGTTCTACCGTATATATATATATATATATATATATATATATATATATATATATATATGAGAATAATTTCCAACATTCTTTCTGGAACTTTCAAAAAAATGCAAGAGAATATGAGGAATTATATCTCAATCCAATTATGCCCTGTGATTTTAAATATGAAAAATGAAGTTAATGATGAATTTTAGATTGATGGACAACAGGCTTCCATTTTCTTGTCTTAAGTCAAGGAGGCAGAGGGAAGGTAGGAAAATCACAAAACACTAACTTTTCTCTGGTACATGTACCCACAATGTGGAGCTGTAAACTTTCCCACTGACCTCAGCTTGAGAATCTATTCAAGGGATCATGCTGGGCTTACAGCACCTTTTACTGGGAAAATATTTTTCAGTCTATGAATCTTTAATGGTGATACTTGACTCTTTTCACTATTTCTATCCAACTTCCTAACAAGTCAACTCTTTCTAACTCTGCTGCTGTGATGTTCTTTACAAGTCAATTCAATAAAGTGAAATTGCTCCAGACACATGATTAACATTTACAAAGTAGGTATTCTTTGTAGACATCAGTTATATGTGTCAGACTAATTTTATTCCCACTCTTTCTTTTTATGAAATCACCAGGCCTTGAGACAGCAGTAAACCAGGCTAGACCTGTCCAAGTTCATATAACCATTCCTCACTGGGCAATGTGATATAAACAGAACAGAACTCATGCTGGTGCCTGGACAGAATCGTAACTCCTCCACACATGAGCTGTCTGGGAGTGCCCTTTAAATCATCCTTGACCCTGGAGGATCAGAGGTGATTTATATCTAAAAGATCAGAATAATTCTGTCTCCTGGGATCATTGATGATTCTTCAGAACACCCTATGAGCCATGTAAGCATTGAGAGACAAAGGCAGAGAAGGGGAAAATTGAACAGGGAAAGTATAAAAAGTTGTTTTCAAGACTGGAAAATACAATATTTGGTTCAAATGATCATTCTTGGCAAGTAAAGAGAACTAGTCTGAAAAAAGAAGGGAAGCCAACAGTTTGGGAGTAACAGACAAGAATATATCAAGTACAGAATACAGATACATATGAAGAGAGGGAAATGTTGAGGGAGAAGAGGGGGGAGAGAGAGAGAGATAGACAGTGAGAGAGAGAGACAGACAGACAGACACAGAGAGAGAGAGAGAGAGAGAGACAGACAAAGAGAGAGGCAGATAGACAGACAGACAGAGAAGGAGGAAGGGAGGTCACACTGCTTTTGTATTCAATATTTGGCTCCTCAATGCCAGAAGTCACTTTTCCCACTAGACTTCCTAGTTTCGAAAACCTAGTACATCTCTCATTTACCTGCTTTTGGAGAATTTCACATATTTTTGTTAAGATTTACTTTTTAATCATTTTAACATGAAATATATAAAACTGTAATATTATTTCATAAAAGGAACACACAATAGAGTAACCATAAAATATCTCAATGTTAATGATGTCTTTTATATTTATTATTTATGTGAACATTTGCAAGTAATTGATTCATCTCACTATGAGTTTCCTTATCTTATGTGAAACAGGTGTCTTACTGTTACACTTTGCAGCATTAGTTACAGAGTTAAATGCAGTCAAACTGGCTGAAATGTGATGATTGGCTCAGTCCGATACAAATTTCATGTTCTTTCCATTCTGCTAAAGAGTGTGCAGGGATACTTCTGTGTGCACAGGGCAACTACTAATGAGGCCATCTGGTGTCATATCCATAACTCTCGTACACAAGACCTTTTTTGGCTCAAAAGATGTCTTTCTGCCTCCAATATTCAGAAGTCCCATTCTATGTCAATAATTTTTGCCAAAGAAAATCATTAACCCTGAGTTGTTAACCTACAAGCTATTTCTCTGCTTCTTTAGAAATTCTTCTATTTTAAGGAAAAGCTGGATTTATCAGTCCTGACTCTCTGTAAGTATTTATTTATATTGACAATGAATTCATGTATGTGAACCTTTCAAAATCACTACACCCTTGGCTTGATTAGTGGTTTAGTGTCTGTCTCTCAGAGCAGAGTGGGTTAGAGATTTTCCAGGGGAAGAAAGAAATAATGGAACAAACAAATGCTTCTGTGGTTAGGCTGCACATATTTCATGTTAAATGGATTGCAGTTTCGAGCTAGCTCACTTGTACAGCTGGTCAATGCTTTGCATTGATCAATTGACTAGTGCACTGAAGCAAATGGCCTGGCCAGTTGTCTAACATGAGTAATGTTTAAAGAATATTTTTTTTTTCAAATTTCAGACATTCACAAATCTACACAATCTTAAAAGAAAATTTTTCTCCTGATGAAGAATTCATGTATAACACAGCCAATGAGAAATGCTACACATGACTTATGGGCAATGGTACTGTGTGGATTTTGGCAGTTAAGCTAACTTGTGATTTTATAATGAAACCTGAATGCTAAAGCTTTTCTCATAGACCTTTGATTATCTTTTTCATACAGTCAATAAACTTAAGGGAGGTATGGCCCAGGATTTTGCTCTGTGGTTCTGGCATCTGCCTGGCAATCACAAGGTCCTGAGTTTGATTCTTTGTAACGACTGGAACCCAGTGCTGGGCATGGTGGCTCACATCTATAATCCCAGAACTAAGGAGGCAGAGGTGGGAGGGTTACTGTGAGTTTGAGACTCACCTGGGCTACATAGTGATTTCAGGGCCAGCCTGAACTACAAAGAAAGATTCTGTTTCAAAAAACAATCAATCAATCAACCAATTGGTTAATCAACTTGAGGAAGGTATGAACATTTTAAATAGAATCAGGCTAAATGTTAAAGTGTTGTTGCCATTGCTATCTTCCAATAAATCTCAGATATCTTAGCTTTCATGATATTAAGAAAGCAAAGCTACAGGCCTCAGTGCTCAGTGAACTTTACAAATACTTAAAAATCTTTTAAGTGAAAAAAAAAGAATAAATAAATAAATAAAAGAAAAAGAAAGCTATGGCATTATTAGGAAATGAGCTGAGAGATTAGCAAATTAAAACATATTCTTTTTAGATCATGACCCACTGTGTACTTACCACTGCAATTGTCTAATCATTTTTTTATGGAAAATTATTCTTTCATAGAACATGTTTTCATATTTTCTTTGTTAATATCTGCTTGTGTTATATTAAACTACAAATTAAAAAATAAAAATAAATATCCTCAAGGTAATTTGCTTTTAGAGTATAATATCCTTAGAGCAGCAACAATTTCCTCATAATTGTGCTTCTCTGAAAGTTCCCTTGAAAATTGGAGGCTTTGATGTATACTTTTTGTTTTGAAGACAAGAAAACAACACATGAAAACAGCTTTGCAAAGTCTGTTTTGTGAGGTTTAGGATGATGTGTGTTAGCATTTGCCCAGAGCCTGGTAAAAAGACATATGTAAGTTTAGTGAGCACAATGGAGAAAGGAGTGCTTTTCATAATATTTATTAACAATCTGTAACATTATATTAATAAAATTGCATCAAATTATGCATTTCTATTTGGGAAGTGACTTATTTTCGTTCTTTTTGTTGGTGAATATTTGATTAATATGTTCTAATTCAGCCTCCTCCTTTAGTATGTTAATAGACCATTTCAAATACTCTAAGTGACCCTTTTGGTACAGTGTAGCCAGAAGATATGCCTGGTATATTATGCCTGGAACCAAATATGGAGATCATTTAGTTCATCAGGGATTTTTAATTGTAGTAGAACCTAAGGCCCGAAGAGATTTAATGAAATACCTTCTCCTAGTTAATGGCTGCAAAGACACGAAAACTAAGATTTCCTTCCATGCTGTCAGATATCCTTCCCATCAAATAAAGTAGTTGAGTGACACATTGTTTTTTTTCTTTCTGAGGGGTCACTTTACTAAACATTCTTAGGTAATGAAAGGATATTTTTATACCTCAGTGCAACTCTATTTTGTGAGGTGGGAGAAGTTTTTAAACTAATGAAAAAATCTGAGAAATAACATGTTTTTTCATAGACTTTTCCTGTTCTCACAAGGGCTGAGATTTAATACCTCTTTGAAATGAGAGAATATACTGAGACTAAAATCTGAGACGCACAGTAGAATGAAGTTGAAACCTTGATTGACACATTGTTTTCCTATGTATTCATCCTGATCATTATTTCAGTACACACAGGACATATTGTGGAGTTTGAGAAACTACATGGTAAACATTTATTTGCGGTTTAAGAAAAGAAATTCCAAGTGTGAAAAAGGAGTTATCATCCTGTTTAAGTGGAAGTTATATTTATCTATCCCTGTACACATGTGAATGTGTCTTATATTCAGACTATATCTATATCTATATCTATATATATCAGTATGTATATATTCTATCTGGAGATACTTTTTAGAAATTTGTATGATGTATTGGTTCAGTTTAGGTGTACATTATGATCACATTCACCTTTGGGGATTTGTACCTGCACATGATATATCTTGGTTCTGAGTTTTTCCCCATTCCCCTATTTCCCTTCCTCCCCTTCTCCCTATTTACAAATAATTTATTTCTTGCTTATTTTTTTCTCATATTTTCTCCTTTCCTTCTTTCCCCCACCCTCCCTACTTCCCTCATCTTTTACTTCCTATGAAAACCAAACTATATGTGATCTAGTAAATTCATATACTCTATTGTATGAAGCTTGAATACAGATAACATACCTTTTTTAAACAAGGCAGTAGAACTGCTTTCATAGAGAAAATTGAAAATTTCTTCTTGATTTCTCTAAGTCAGAAGTGACATTAAATATAAGAGGGTTTAATCCAAAGCATTATTAGAAAAGTAGGGGTTTGGCTATCCTTCAGTACACTACGTATTGAATTGACCAGCCATGGGAGAAGCAACCTCTGACACAACCAGGAAAGCGGAACATCAGGCGGCTACCACTGGATCATTGAGTTTGACATAATGTTCTTAATGAATCAGGAGGTTGCTGATGCCCGGGAACTGTACGTATGTGCCGGTCTAGCTGGGAACTGAGCTCTGAAACAGCCACCGGACGGAGTTCTTACATCACAACTTGCTTGTCATTAACACCACATCCCAAATAAGAGATATGAATTATTTAGTTGATAGGGATAGCCCCTGGCACATCCAGTACTTACAAGAGAATGTATGAAATACAATTTTGACTTTTTTGCCTTACAGTATAGAAAACACATTAGAAGGCAGTAAGCGTGGGTACTGTCAGTGGACC
>PVIR01044230.1:0-11322 GCA_004026965.1 Petromus typicus
GCCTTTCAGTTATAGAATATGTTTATCTTCATAACTGTACCCATATATTAGTGTCCTTTTCCCAGAGTGCTGTATCAATTAATGATGACTCACTTTATCTTTCTCACTTCTCTTTCCCACACGTCCTTCCTTAAGACATTTATCAAGGAATTACCACTTTCCTCGATGAATTTTTGGATGAGTATACTATACTCTCTTCACGATTTACATTCTTCCTCTTTAATCAAAGCCACTATTAGATAATCGTAAAACCTTTGGAAATAAACTAATTTTCCCTTAAGACTCTTGGTAATGTAATTCATTGTATAAACAACTGCCTGAATAACCTTCTTAAAAGATTTTTTTTTTTTTTTTTTTTTTTTTTTTTAGGTCAGATCCTGCTTGAAATCTTGCATGGCTGTCTGTCCCATACACATGGCTCTTCTAATTTAGCTGCAATCCCTTCACTCAAAATGTGTTTGCCTAGTGCCC
This sequence comes from Petromus typicus, assembly GCA_004026965.1. Classification (NCBI taxonomy): domain Eukaryota; kingdom Metazoa; phylum Chordata; class Mammalia; order Rodentia; family Petromuridae; genus Petromus; species Petromus typicus. The sequence continues at coordinate 472 of PVIR01044230.1, forward strand.
AAGAAGTGGAATTTAAAAACTCTTGTTGGAAAGAATAAAAGAAAAAAAAAAAAAAGACAAAAACTTTACTCTCCCGGAAATGAAGTTCCCAAAATCCTTGGTGCTGAGGATCAGAGTTTATCTTCCTGAACAATGATCAGCCAATTCACTCTCCATTGCCTTTCTTCCTTGAGCAACTCCAGGTCCACCGACTTGCACTGTCCTCTATTGAAGAGGAAAATGTACATTCCTCAGCCTTAGGTTTTTGTTTTTGTTTTTGTTTTTTCTTTTTTTCCAGAGGAGAGCTGGGAAATTTTCTAACCTAGAGTAAGGTGTTTTGGAGCTGTTTATTTAATTTTATATAAATCTTTACTATATCCTCATAAACAGAAAGACTATTTAACTGATCGGTGATATATAAAGGAACATGTAAACCTCTGTGATCAGACTCCTTATAATTTTCTTCTTTTTGGAGCAGGTTGTTCATAAGCTTTCTCCTCTCCTTTGAAATAATTAGTTGGTACCTCAGTGGAATAGAAACCTATGTTTTCTCAACTCTGCCTGTTATTAAAAAGTTTATTCAATAAACTATTCACTGAACAGCAGATATCCAGGTGTGTCAGTACTTCTAGTCCCTTGGCATTAGCGTCACATATCATACAATAATAAGCAAGTCTCATGTGTTTGTTTCTCTATTGCTTTAGAATTTAGCAAGAGAATTCTAAGCCCCTTCCTTTATCCCTCACAAGTAATTATTAACGCATTCTTCTCACATATTTTTAAAATGGAGTACAATATTGTCACATTACTTATTCATATCTTTTTTCTCAAAACAAAAATTACCTTTACTGTCATCACTTATCATCCCTTTTTTTATGTTTTGTAATCTAAATAATCTTATAGCTCACCATATGTTTATTTTATAAGATTAATATAATGCCATATATAATACTCCCACATTAACAGTATTGTGCAGATTGTATGCTACAGAAGTTGTTTGAAGGGTACTAATGAGTTCCAAAGTATCTGGGCATTCCACAAAAACAAAAGAAGATGAACCTGGAGACTAAGCAAAGCCCATATTTTAACACGTCATGAAAAAGGCAGATATTCTGGTTAAAAATTCATAACTAGTGTGAAAAAATATAAAATGATTGGAATAGAAGCAGACTATGCAGATCAAAAAAGTAAAGAGATATGAGTGATGCAAATATCTTTTGGAGCTCATCCTCCACTGGAGAGGACCTCATCAGCAGCTAAGCATCACCCAGTTTTTCTTGTGACAGCTATTAACTAAGCACCAATTGTGTTCTATTGCATTAAAAGCAAGTATAATATGCAAGAATGAATTAGATAACACCCCTACACTTCAAGATCATATATCACACCTGAAACAGTAACACAAAAATATATAAGAAAAAGTTAGCATTGAAACATAATACAAAATAACTTTCCACTTTAATCAGAACAAATGTGTTGGAGAAGGAATGATTTCAATTAGTCCTCAAAGGAATCATGATGGGTTTTTGTAATAATAATCACAAAGGGAGTAAAGACAGTCCACACTATTTCAAAATATTACAATTACAACAATTTAGGTTATGTGTATGACTGCTGTGTAGTAGAAGGTTCAATATTGAAGTCAGAATTTTGGAACTACTGGAAGTTTGAATTTTGTTTAGAAGCATAGAGATATAAAATATTTTGAAGTAGAGAATTACATGTGACATTTTTCTAGTTTCCTGTGTACATATAAACCTTTTGAGATTCCTCAGCTTCATCTTTCTTTAAAAATGGTTATTGACTGTACTGTATAGACCAAATAATTATTTATGTAGGTAAAGCTGGATATCTGGATAGACTTCTGGAAATAAATGAAAATTATGCTCTAGAAGAAGCCCTTGGGGAAAAGCAACTACCTCTGCTGCTGCTGCTGCTGCTTCTGCCACTACTACTACTACTACTACTACTACTACTACTACTACTACAACTGCTGCTATAACTTGTATTGCAACAAGTTTTAGAGGCAACTCTTTTTTGGCCAGAAAATCTATGAATATCCACACAGCTGCTATCACTGATATTACATTGAAAATCAATTGTATTTCAGAAAACATCTCTGATCCTCACAGCTTCCTCCAAGTCACTTTCTTCAATATTTTTTAGTTAAAAGAAAGGAACATTATCATATAGATATTGTCTGAAAAAATACAACAAGTAATTATAAGCAAAGAAACATTCATAAGACTTAAGTAACAAGACTTGGACACTTTGTTGGTCTATAATAAAGTGGGATGAGAATAAGTGTATTGATTATACACCTAAGTTTGAGCCTATGTCTATATAAAAGATAGTAATAAAATGAAATTGAATAGAGAAATAAGAGTGAGGAGTTAATTTTGATGCAGAAACAATGAGTTAAATTTGAAATATACTGAGCTAGAGATGAAATAGCCCAGACAAACGACAAAATAAGTAAATTCAGGAAGATTGTGGAAAATTTTAAACTATTATTTTGCTTAAAATAATTTCTAAAACAAAGTCTAGTTTAAACATGACAAATAATAATTGTTATTTAGCTTTAGCTGAACCTAGAAGGTCTAATTTAACTACCTGAGTTGTACAAATTTGTTCTTTCTCCAGCTAGCAAGTCATTTTCATAGTCCACTGTGGCAAAGCCCGATCGGTCCACTTGGGGGCGCTGGATGTATTCCAGGCCCTGAAACAGACTACTACATAGGTCGGGCTTGTCCTCTGACCACTGAGTGTTAAGGCAGCATTTCTATCTCTATATTCTTGTGTCCATATAACAAAAAATGAAGCAAAATATGAAGCTCACTAGTACACCTAATGAGCTTTTCAAACTATCTTCATTATTGTATCATAAAATTTACAAGTCATGAAAGCCATTTTCTTCTTTCCTTAAATCCTCGTGACAGATTAGAAATCTGTCTTTCAAACACAACCTGCTTTTCAATCAAAAATGATTCCTATCTTCACACAAGGTAGGAAAGATAACTATAATTACCAATCATAAGGAGCATTAAATTACAAAAAGGAAAAAAAAATACTCTATAGATTATGAGAGACTGACCTGAAGCCCACCATCATCCTTTCTTAAATTTATTAGTGAAGTGTCTAGTTATATAAGATGAAATTGTTACTATCATATCCTTGCTGAGCCAAAATTTGGAAAACAGTGAAGAAGAAATATATTCTTGAAAACATATATTCCTTAAAATTTGGAAAAGTTGGGTCAGTGATACTGACAGTGCAATAATGAGAATAATTAATATGAATTTTAAGGATTCGTCATTAAAAACTCTAGCTCAGTAATATATTTTGTTCAAAGTCAAATATGGCTAGGGGTCTGTTTCCAAAGAGAAAATAAAGATTTTTATATATGAATGTATATTAGACAAAAATTCCTCAAAAAAAAATGTGTTCAAAGAAGAACTAGCTGACAGAAAACTAATCTCACAAACCTAAGCTGAATAATAAGCTCAGGAAAAGACCCACAGGAATAGAGACCTCACTTTGTGAAGCTAATAAGTCTGTAAGTTCTAAATTGCTTGGGTAAGCTCAATTGAAGTGGTGAGTAGGAAAGCTTTCTCTTTGTTTTAACCAACTCCAGGTGTTAATAGAATGGGATTTGCCAAATATAAACTTTAAGAAAGGCCTTGCAAATTTTTGAGAATTTAAAAATTAGCTGGCCTTTTTCCTTTCCATAGTCAATATTCACAGGTAAGAACTGATTTGGGAGCAAGAAAGTTGTAAAGAAAATATTAGTTTTCATTCAAGAATAAACTATGTTTTAAAATAAAGAATTAAGCTGAAGCACCTGCTTGCGAAAAGACTTAGGTGTTTGATTAAATACTGCCCATTTCTTATGTTCTCCAGTGCCATAGACTAAGACCAAATTAGGCATTTATAACAGTGTGTACATTCCACATATTGCCAAGAATTCATTTAAATGACATCAAAGCCAGTATAGTCATTCTATTCACTGAAATTACGGTCATACAAGTGTTGATCACAAACAAGATGAAGGGCACACCGCAGGAAGATGCGCAGCTAGAACTTCACTGGGACATGCAGGAGGGCTTCCTTGTGGAAGATGACTATTGCATGCCTCACAAATTTCCTTTAAACAGATGTATTCAACCAGACCTGCCTCCTTCAATTCCCCAGAAAGATGTATGTGAAGACTTCTGCCTCCGTTTGCTGAGACTCAGTGTTTCTATGATTTGGATAGACAGTTATAGTTCTGAAATTTCCATATATGCTTTCATTTTGTAGTCTGTGTCAATGAATATGAGAATTTGTTTTTAGTAGGTTTGATCTTCTGACTTCAATAATAAGCAGAGTAGTGCCACATTTCTTTGCTTTTGTCTCATCCACAAAGATATCTACATTCTAATCACCAGAACCTATGAATATGGCCTTTTATTTGGTAAAAATATAGCTTCAAGATTTGACTGAAGGAGCACTTTCTATGAAGACATTATTGTGGACCAGAAGATGAATCCCATTACTAATATTGCCACTGTAACAGAAGAGATTTAATTCAGTCAAAAAGAGTGAAGGGAGAGCTAGCGGTAGGAGGGAGGGATTGAAGGACAGAGCTATGAGCAGAGATATATATGACCCTTGAAAACTTGCACAGATATTGAATTATCTCTAGTCTCCTTGGAGGAAAACATCCCTGTGAACCCACTTTTGCTATCTCCTGAATTCTACAAATATAAAAAAATTAATTTGTCTCTGAAGTTTTTGAAGCAGTTGCCACCAAGCTAGCTGTTGGATGACTGGTTTTGGTCAGAGCGCACTCTCCAGCTGACCCAATCCTCTCTTCCAGATGGTTGTATTTCTGCCTGCCTTATGTCACAAGAAGGGAAGTCTCTTACTCTTATCAACAAGCAAAATACCAGGCTGTGGAGTCTGGTCAACAGGAAGACATGCACCAACATTGTCTCCGTACAAGCCCAGTCTGAAGACAAAGGTGCTCTGGCTAAGCAGTGATTGGTGGTCAGGACAAACTACAACAAGAGATCTGATCTGATCTGCTGTCCTTACTAAGGAAGTAACACACTGGGTCCCAAATCTGTGGCCCACATGGCCATGCTGAAAGAGAAAAATATGAAAGAAATTACTGCTAAACAGGGCCAAGTGTGCTCTTAAGTTTCCTATACATAAAATAATAAATTTTCCTTAATCCATAGGAAAGAATCTTTAATAATTTTCATAGAACAAGAAATTAATATCGGCTTTGCAAAAGTGCAGATGAAATGATCCAATCGTTTGTATTTTATTTTGGTTTTTGTTATATTGTATATATTGAAATCATAGATACAAGTATATGTTGTGAAATGTTTAACACAAGCAAGATCATTAATATATCATCATCTCATCTTGTATTTGAGGCAGATGGTCTACTTTCTTATTTTTTATTTATTTATTTATTTATTTTTGGAGACAGGGTCTCGCTTTGTAGTTCAAGCTGGCCCTGAGCTCAGCCTCCAACTCACATCACAGCAATCCTCCTGCCTCTGCCTCCCGAGTGCTGGGATTACAGGCGTGAGCCACCACGCCCGGCACTGTGGTATGTGCTGCTGATTGCTGCTGGGCGTGAGTCTCCACACCCGGTATTGTATGTGGTTACTGGGGATCGAACCCTGGTCCTTGCGCTTGCAAGACAGGCGCCAGAACCACTGAGCTAAATCCCTATCCCCAGAAGGTCTACATTCTTAGAAGATTTCAAAAATGTATTACATCATTATTAACTGTAATTGCCATACTCTATATTAGATCTGCAGAAAATCTCATAAATAAAAATTTGTTACTTAGGTGAACATTTTCCTATTTCTTTTACCTACACATCCTTGCTACCCACCTTTCTACTCTCTATTTTCATGACTATAGTTCAAAATATAGCACTGAACATGTGTGTGTGTGTGTGTGTGTGTGTGTGCGCGCGCGCGTGCATGCACGCGTGTGTTCACATATTGGTATTGGTCAATTATTACGGTCAATTTTGGTCAATTATACCTCAATAAAACTGAAAAAAGCATATACATGCACATGCTTTTATTTTTGTGGAAAATATTTTTCTGAGATAACCAAGAAAAAAGTTAATCAATACCTTGTCTTGCAAGACATGCAGAAATTTGGAAGACCCATGGAGAATTAGTTGTTAATAATTAAATTGGAAAATAAAACTTTACTATGTGATAAACTTTAGAATATCGGTTAGCAAAAAGACAAAATCTCTAGTGAAAATACTTATTGACAGTGGAGAAGAGAAACGTAACAAAATCTGTGAAGCAGTAACAAACAGGAGAACAAGATATAGATTATTTCTAGCAACCCAGAAGATATACTTTGTGTTTTCTATTAATAAACTGAGTATAGTAACGTAAAATATAGGCTAACATAAGTGAAATAGAACTATTAGCAACTGGGAGAAAATGCAGTGCATACTGTCAATGCATTGAATTTCAATGAATGAATATTACTAATGGATGATCTAAAAAGCTCTTTTACAATTGTAGTTTTTACTAGCTATCTACCAAGTGTGCTTTCACTCTTTCCCTTATTTATGGATGTGAGACTTGTTAATATATCACAACATGCCCAACTTAATAAAACGTATGTCTTTCAGCTAAGGTTAGATCCATGGTGTAAAGAAAAGTCCGTCTTAACTTTTCTACTGTGTATCTTTTGTGTCTTTTAAAATATTGGCATCCCCTTTTTACCACAACCTTCATTGTTTTGAAAAAGGAAAACACCATTCTCCTCATTGGAGAAATCATCTAGTGTGTGATTAAAACTGAAGAGTTAGAAAATCATAGTAACCCACACTTTAGATCCTTAAGTTGATCATCTTTTTCTTTATTTCTATTTTCTATTGTTTTAAACAAAAACCTCCAGTCTTAGTTCCTGAGTACAATACTAACCTTAGCTAATATAATTGCTAAAACTATTTATAATCTTCAACCATATTAGAATTTAAGCCTCAGAAAAGCCCTAATAAATGTATAAGATCATGCTGGTGATCTCATGATCATAGCAAAATTTTATATTAATATCAGTATTAACTGTTATATAAAATTCTACTCATATAAGAAAAACTTATTCAGAAATAAACAGAAGCTAGGTACTGAATTTGGATAAAATATAAAATACCTTCGTGGGGAGAAAATAAAGCCCAATCCCTGTGAAATGTCATGAGTGAAAGCAAAGAAACGGCTCTCCGGAGCTGATCCTGGAAACATGACTAGTAAATTTTATTCACATGAAAGTCCAGCATTTTGCGTGTGACCTGTGGATGTTTCTTATCATTGCACATTGATTGTACTGTGTAATCTTACACTATAATAGTTGGTCTTCGATATTTATTTAGAACTCATTTAGCTCTAGTACTTGAGTTCAAACAATGAACCACTAGTTCAATATTATCTGAAAGAAGAAAGTCAATCCCTGATAATCTCCAACTGGGAATCCATGAAATGTGCCAAGAATGAAAATGACATTAGGAAAGTAAAGAAATTGGAAAATTAAAGTAAGGAATATAAATAAGGAGTTACATGAAAAAATAATAATGAATAGCAAACCAGTAAGTTTATATGTAAAGAGAAGTAAAACGTGTCCATTGTATAGGAAAACTAGCTACATATGGCTGCACCTTGGTATCTGAGGGAATTTGTCCTATGACCTTCCCATGTACCCAAATCTGTAAACATCCCTGCTCCTTATGTACACAGTCACAGTATCATCATATAATTGTGTACATCATCTTGGAATGGAAATGATGGCCAGACTGCCTATAACTAATAAAGTCAAAAAACTGTAAATGCTTACAAACTACATTGTTTAAGGAATACTGGCAAAAATATCCATACATATTCCTTGGAAATGTATTTTTTCAAAAGCTTTAGATTCATATTTGGAAACATGATTATGGAGCCAAGGATGTGGAATCGTAGTTTCAGATGACAAACTTATTCTTTCAGATAAGCAATTTCCTTTAAGCAGAAAGAATTTTGATCTTGTGTGTGCTGAGTTTGATCAGTGGGAGACAGGACTGTCCAAGCAGGAATCATCAATAGATTTAGAGATATCAAAGGGATATTTAGAGAAAAGAAAGTAGGGAAATGCAGTCGTAACTCAAAATATGGATTGACTGAATGATTGGCTGACTAATTTTTGAGAAGAAATCTCTCCTATAGTCCAGGATGGCTCTGAGCTCACTATGTATCCAGGCTGACCTCACCTCATGGAGAGTAAGTTACAACACATGCAGTATGATCCCTCCACTGAGATGCTGCCAAATGACAGAAAGGATTCATTCCTTAAAGACATTATGATTGAAAAACCTTACATCGAAGGGATGATCAATATATGAAATGATACAGAGAAATAAGAAAATTAGTTTTTCAAACAACTCTATAGTCCATATAAAAGGAATATTTTGGTCACTACAGAAAGAAATTTCATATAAAAAATGTTAGACTATGAAGTTAAGGAATGAGCATTTCATGAAGAAACAAACATAATGCACATGTACTTCTTTGATAACTGATGTAATTTAAAAGGGGTAAGTGGCAGGCTTGCTCACGTCCAGAACTAAGAGCCTGAAAGTGTATTCTGTTTCCAGACTTCTAGTGCATCTATCACAATTGCTGGCAGAGCAGACAGACTTCAGATCAAGCAAACCGAAAAAAAAAAAAAAAAATCTCCACTACTCAGAACACTAGCTGTATCAACAGAGTATTAGTTTTGTACCTGGCCCCTGATCCCTGCTTCCCATAGAAAAATTTGAAAAAAATCTAAGTAAGATGCTTGTATATACAGTGGATTTAATTACAGGAAAAGTCAGACCTGAGGGAATCCATTATACTGGTTCATAAGCTTATCTGTTTTTGTCACATAAAGCAAATATTACAGTTATCATGCTGCAACAAAATTCCCTCCTTTTTTTCAGAGAAAGAGATTATCTCTCTCTTCCAAACCTATTTGCTATATAAACAACCATGATGAGATAGCCCAGAAAAAAGTTAATCAATACCTTGTCTCGCAAGACATGCAGAAATTTGGAAGATCCATGGAGAATTGGCTGTTAATAATTAAATTGGAAAATAAAACTTTAATATGTGATAAACTTTAGAATATTGGTTAGCAAAAAGACAAACTCTCTAGTGAAAATACTTATTGACAGTGGAGAAGAGAAAAGTAACAAAATCTGTGAAGCAGTAATAATAAATTACTATCAAGTGAAAACACAATAAAATATTATTGCAATAAATGAGTAGATTTGGAGCAATTGTACTTGAAAAGGAGTTTGTGTAGTCATGTCAATATTTGCAGAAAATTTAAAAATGAAGCAATATTCTGTGAGTAATACATAGGGAATAAGCATGCTGCAACTCCGTAATATTAAATGGAGTATAAAACAAAAAATTATTCAGCAGATATTATATGAACTCAGTGAGAAGCTCTTTACATTATTGCTGAATATAAGCAAAGAAATATGTGTTTCTTGAATTATTTCATTCAGACTTGTGAATAAACATAGATTTCACAAATATTTCTTTATATGAGCTGAGATTTACCTACTGAGTAAAAGAATGGTACTTTAATGTAAAAAAAACAAAAAAACAAACAAAAAAAAACCACCATTTACCCCAGGAGATCACAGAACCAGACTTTACTGCTGACAGTTCCAACTCTTGACACTTCCCTAGCTTTTGTTCTAGTTAAAGACAATTTAATTTTAGCTCTAAGTCAAATTGGATGAACTCATGCTCCTCTACTCTGGATACGAGCCTCACCATTGGACATTTTTGTGGCTATCTACAGTACTGAGGCATCTCTACCCAATGTGTTACTAATTTATTGGCCTTTATTTACAAAATCAAGCAAAGAGTCATTTAAAAACCTTAAAGTAATTTTCTATAAAAGTGAAAGAGCAGGTTTACCAAGTTGTTATGTGGACACGCTCTCCTCTGTCTAATGCTCTCTGTGGACGCTCTGGGTGGGCTCTGAGCTTGCCCAGATGCAGCTGGCACACTCAGGTGGGAAACCCTCCCTGCTCCCTGCCCCCACGTTCCTCTCACATCTCCAGAGCCCTTCCACTGACCTTCAGGCTTCTTTTGAACCAGTTTCCACTTTCATTCCTTCCTTCATTGTCATGCAGTCCAAAATCTATCATCACTTCCAACAAAATCTTACATAACTTTTTTAGAGCCTGCTTTTACTATTCTGATTTTTCTCATGGATGCTTTTAATACAGATGCATACTATGTAACCTCAATTATTGTGATGTTAGGGTAAGTGATCAAGCATGTCTTGAATATTTATGATCTTATACTGTAGTAGGATTTCAAAAGCTTTTTAACTTATTCAAAAATTTTCAGAAAGGCTTTGTCTCCCTGGCTACAATTTCTTAAAAATATGCGTGTCTTTGCAGAATAGTTCTCATCTCCACCTTGTCATGTGCTTCCTCAACAGTTCTACTGAGCTTACCATCCAGGTCATCTATTTTGAAGCTCCATACTTTTTTGTTTATTGCTTTTCAATTGATCACAGCTTTTGCATACAGATTCAACTTTTTTATAATGAGACAAGTTACCAAATCTCCACTAAAATACATGCTGGAATAAGAGAATAAAAACTTGTCTCTAAAGTGAGTGACACTTCAGAAAAAAAAGACAATCATAGTCTTTTCTGTGATGCTAATTTCCTTCTGAGCTTTATACATGGCAGCCATATACATTTTCTCTCAAATATTTTAGAAAGTTTATTCATGGATTTGCTAAACACATGCTGTGATGCTGGGAAGACAATGTAAATATTTAGCAAGCTTTGATTGAT
>PVIR01044231.1:0-11300 GCA_004026965.1 Petromus typicus
ATGACCAAGGACATTCATTCCTGGATATGTAAAAGAGAAGTTTATACATATATTCACCAAAGGACATGTACAAAAATGTTTACAGTAAAAAAATAATGAAAATAGAGAAAAAATTGAAGATTAAACAGATTCTCATATGTGGTTGGTTGGATGAATTAATTGGGCCATGCTGATGAAATATAGTACCCTGCAGCAGAAGGAATGAATGAATTTTAAAAATATGTGCAGAATTGTTTCTGTATACAAATATAATATTTAGTGAAAGGAGGCAAACAAAAACAGTACTATTATATGAATACTCATATATATTTCAAGAGTCATTTTTTTCTGTGGAGTTAAAATTAGTATGGTGGATACTCTTGGAAAGATTTTAGTCACTGGAAGTCCAGGAGTGCATGGGACTCTGAGGTACTTTAATATTCTCATTTTTAAATCTGATCCTTGTTACATAGGTTCATTTTGTGAAAATTCTTTGAACCATTTATTACTTTGTATTATGTGTGCCTTACATTTGAATAAAATTTATAGTAAAGTAAGCATAAATAAAATAATTCACAAAATTAAATTTAATATATAGATATCTGCTTTCATTCATAATATTTAACATTGGAGCTAAGGTCATAAGAAAAAATTTAATTTATGTAAATATAGGAATCAATAAAAATAAGAACATATATTTATTGTGCTTGCGTAACAGACAAGCATAGACAGTGAAGTACTTTATTATTATTAATTTTTTTTGCTGTACTAGGGATTGAACTCAGGACCTTGTGCTTGGTAGGTAGGCATGGTAGTACTGAGCTAGATCCCTGGCCCAACAATGAAGGACTTTAAGTCAACAACAACCACTTACATATGGAAAAAAAATTTTAACATCAAGTCCAAGCCAGCTGTGGAGATGTACATATATCATCTCAGTACTCAGAAGGCCAAGGCAGCAGGATAGCTGTTAGTTCAAGGGCAGCCTGGGCTAACCAGTGAGTTAAAGACAACATAGTGAGATGAAAAACAAATGAAGAAACAAAAAACAAAAACAATAATGTTGAAAGAAAAAGAAAAAAGCTGCAGACTGGGAGATTATATTTGTAATCATGTGTCTAGCAAAAGGACCTGAAATATACAAATAACTCTTGCTTGCCTAGCATACAATAGGTGTTGCATTCAACCTGCAGTGCTGCAAAAAAACAAAAACTGATTAGAATGTATTAGAATAAACAACTTTTAAAACTCAATGCTTAAGAGGCAGTACCTCTAGAATGCTAGATTAAGGATTTCCAAAATTGTGTTCCTCCAAAAAAGCAATGAGAATACTGGCAGAAGTGATATAATATGCTTTTTTCCTGAACTCCAATAATTAATCAAAGACTTCAAAATAATCACTGCAGAGTGATTATTCAAGAAAAACATCCAAATATTGGGAGATACAGTGAGTTTTATGGGGATTTTCATGTCTAACTCAGCTCTCTTCTTCCCACATCCATGGAAGCCTTGAAACCCATCCATCCAACTATGGGAGTTGTGAGAACCAGCATCACGGTAGTAGTAGCAGCAGCAGCACTTGTAGTGGATAAATGAGTTTGCGGCTACGTGAAAACTCTACCAAGAATTTGCCATTATGTGACCTGTTTGGAAGATCTCTGGGAACCCCCTCTTGCAACACACATCTACTTAAGATTCAGCTCAGAGCTTGTTCATTGCAAACAGGCTTTCCCTACGGGCACTTGTTAAACAGAACCCATGGCGATTGTTAAACACTGAGGCTGCTTGAGGCTCAGCTAACAGCTGGGACAAATAAGAGCCTGACCAAAAACTTTTAAGGAAAAAGTTGGCAAATGCTATTTCCATATGGACTTTACAAAGCTCTGATGTGTTCCCAGGAATCTGAAGGGCTATGTACAAAGCAGAAGACCTGAAAATTGTTTATCACCTCTGGCTGATCTTGAGGCTGTGCACAAGCAGGAAATGAAGACTAAAGGGAAGTTTTCACTTACTGGAGATCTGATATCATGCCCAACACTCAAAGAGCTTCCGGGAAAAAATTAGAAGACGTTGCAAGGCAGTTAAGCACTTAGACATTGCCTCCAAATTAAAAAAAAATTTAAAGGGCTGGAAATGTAGCTCACTGCAAAAGCCCTATATGCAGTTCCAGGCAAGGGAAGAAAGAATACCTTTGTTTAATAATTAGCTGTTCAAAAAAACCAAAACAAAAAACCCAGAGACTGGCTGGGCATGGTGGCAAACACACACTTACTGTCTCAGATACCCAGAAGGCTAAAATAAATTATAAAGTCCAAGAGCTTGAAATAAATTTGGAAAATACAATGAGATTGTGGCTCAAAAAAAAAAAAATCAGTGTCCTTAGCTAGGTGTAACAATGAATTCAGATCTTAAACAATTAATTTCAGGAATGTCACTAGTCAAAAAGGCAACAGCACCAAGAAGAATAAACAGCAACCACGTACCACCCTGGGGAAGAGGGAATCTGATTTCCAGAACTGTCTGCAAGTTAGCCCAGTGCAACAACTCCCAGGGAAATATTCTTTGAGTCCCCAGGGCTCCCCGCTGGACTGGCTATCACCATGCTGTGTCTCCTCTTCTCTGCTTTTGTTGCTTCTCTTGTCCTTTCCTGGGTCTTGGTCCCTAATAAATAGTTTGCAGGCTAAATTCAGTCTCAGCACTAGCTCCCCACAATCCAGCTATGTTAATCATCCTTTGAATACCTGAACAAACCGAATCATTAGGAGAAGAGATTTCCATCCATGACTAATTGGCTCTGATGCTTTGGACGTATTTTGATGTAGTACAACAAGCAGGAGTCCATGGCTTAGACAACTCAGTTCTGGGCCAGGAAGGAAAAGAGAAAGAAGATGGAGCTGGGGATCCCATAAGTCCTAAAGACTTTCCACTAGGCAACACCTCTAAATGTTTCTACCGCTTCACACTTGACCAAACTGGAAGCCATGCTTCCAACACAGGGGCTCTGGAGGACGTTCTAGATCTCAGCGACAGCAGCAATCTGTGATGTGCCGATCAAAACACTGAATAACAAATACAGGCGAAATCAGAAATCCAAACGGAACTGGAGAACATCTAAATGTTTACAGTAGAGAAGTGCTTACTAAATAAATGATGTGGCTCGGTGGTGGTATACTTTCCTAGCATGTGTGAGATCTAAGGTTCACTGCCCAGAAACACACAAAAAAGAAAGAGTAACTAATGTACAAATAATGAAATGAGATGCAGGCAAATTAATTATATTTTAAAAACTGATGTGGAGAAATGGCCCTGAACTTGTGAGTTGAATGAAAAAGTAAATAGCAGAACACAATCCCAATTGCATAGTAAATATAATCTACAATGTGTTTACTTTGCTTCTCCACATTTGAATTCCTTCCTTTTTAAAAAGGAAGCATGGACTCAGGACAGCCCTCCGAGGCACTGGCAGGCCTCATGGGGTGAAATGTAATCCACTTTACGAAGGCAGCATGTGTGCCCAGCACAGGGTCTGAGTCCTGGCAGTCTGCCTTATGAGTCTTGTGATCTAGGATAGGTCACAAAATGGCTCTGAGCCTCAGTCCATCATCCAAAATGTCTCCCAATGTGTTTATGGGAATCTGGCACAATCACCAACACACGTCTGCTGCCTTTCCCGACTCCATCTCCCATTCTAACCATGACATCCTACCTTCATCCTTTCCTTTCTCTCTCTGGGTGGAGAGAAGGGTGAGGCTGGAGATGAAAAGCAAGGGCTGGAAGATGCTTAGATGCCAGCGAGTTAGGCTGGAATTGAACAAAGCCAAAGAAGGGGCTCCTCTGGGCCTGGGGTGAGGAAGGGGTCAGCGCCGAGACGTTCAAGGGACCATTCAGGGAAATTCAGAGGTAGAAAGTGAGCCCTCCTCCAAGTTGTTAAACAAGAAGAAATCAGAGAAGCTCCAAGAGAGAGGAAAGGAAATAGATACATCATGGCGAGGGGCAAAAAGGTGGCCCATCATCTAGCCCCTGCTCTATCGACAATCTCTCTGTCTATTTCACTTATAATTTATTCTCAGTTGTGAAAAATGAATTAAAATGGGATGCCTCAAAGCTCTTGAGGATTCATGCAAGAGATCACCAGGCCCAAGTCTTGTATATGGGCCCTCCCACCCTAACTCTTACACTTCTGAGGAGTTTCCCACCCCTCGTCACGGCCGCACAAGAAACCAAGAGCCGTGGCTTCTGAGCTCTCCACAGGCAGCTGGGCTGGGGAGTGTTAGTAAGAGTGTTAGTAAGTCCCAGGCACAGGACTGTGTTAAGAGAATAAAGGAGAGGGAGGCTTTGAGTCTTGGGTGGAAATAATGGGGAAGAAACAGAACAGGGCAGGTTCTGCTAAGTAGAACCTGTAGTAAAATCCTTGTACTGAATTCTGGAAGAAGCTATGGCAGCCGAATTCCCCAATCACAATTAAAACTCAACTCAGCCCTATCTACAGCTCAATTCCAGCTTCACCATCAACCCCAACTCTAGCCACAGGCCTAACTTCAGCTCCTCACTAATCCCACCCTCAGCTCCTACTCTGAATTCAACTTGAATCTTATCGCCAACCCCCAGACTGTGCCTCCGTGCCCTGAATTCCACTTTCAGTGGCGAGCTTAGACATGATTCTGTCCGTGGCTCCACCAGGAGTACTAGTGCTAATTCTGGCATGCAACACAACCTTGAGTCCAGTCCAATTTTAGACCCAGTGTTAGCAATAAGCTTAACTCCAATGTTTCTTGTGATTTTAACCTCAAATTCAACTCAACCTCAGCCCACAGCCTGGGCTGATCCTATTTCTTCCTTCAGCTGCAGACACAGGAGCATTCTGCTCATACTCCTATCGCAGGGATCACTCTAAGCTGGGACCGTAACGCGTCACTGACCTCAGCTGCACTCTGTTGGCCTTCTTGGCCCCAGCTCTGTCCCAGCCTGTTTCCTAGGCTCTTGATTTCAGCTCTAATTACCTCAGAGGCCCTGTGCTTGTCAAAGTACGGCCGTAAAGTATGAGAAGTTTCAGTATGGATTTAGAGAGTGAGAAGAAAAACCTAGAGCGTAGGAATGGTAAGGGGAAAGGAGAAAAGATCACTTTCAAAGAGCCCTGTGAATGTGTCTAGCAGCACATCTTCGTCATGCCCTATCCGCTCCTCTACATGAGCAGTACTGTGTCCCCCACTTGGAGTGAGTCATTTTCTGGGATTGGAAGGACAATTATGAAGAAGATTTAAGGTCCTTGGAAAGCCAGGGCCAAGGAAGATCTCCATGGGTGAGACATGTGCACTGAAATAGTTGGGTTTAGACAGTAAACTCACTAATTTGCCCACCCAGCCATGCAGATGTGTATGAACTTGCTAAAAGTCTGTCTCTACCTTTCTCTGTCTCGTGCTGCCTCCTCCAGCTCTGAGAAGACCTCATAGATCACCATTGTCCCCGTCTCTGTATGCTTGTGTGTGTATGGGCTCCCAAGGGTGGGTACACGAATGTGAGACTTATAACTTATGACTCGTGCTGGTGCAGGTATGTAAGGGGGAAGGCAAATGAAGTTGCTGAGAATCTCCAGCCTCCTGTGAGCCACCAGCACCTGCAAAAGGTTAAAGAACATATGGAACAAGACTTAGAGTGAAACCAAGCCTTGGGTCCCGATCAGTGCTGCTAATGCAGCAAAGACAAAAGCCCCCTAATGCACTGAGCATTAATTGAATACGATTGTGTGAAGGAGCCAGGAGCTTTGAAGGCATCTAGGGAATTACTGCCAAACACCTGGCATGATGGCACCGAGCAGGCTGCCCGGGAAGGGCCCTGCTTATTTTACGAGGGTAGAACAAACCACACTGGGACCAGATGCAATTAGCAAGCCACCCACAAGTTCAGTAAGAAGCGATAATTCAGGAGAGAGGATTTTAATTGAGGTCACACTGACCTCAGGTGCATGTAATTCAACAGGGCCCCGCCACTTCTGAGACCAGAATTTAGGCCTCGGTGACAGTTGTTAGCAAAGGAGCAGTACTAGCCCAATCTGCTAGCTGACACGCCCATTTGAGTCACACAGGGCTCCAGTCCGACTCCTGATACATGACAGTATAGCTGAGTCAGGGAGGCCAAGAAGCCTGTGCTCCTTTAGCTTGCTAAGCACTCTCCAGGCCTTGCTGGGTGGGAATATCTGCTACAGAGGAGGAGTGGAAAATCTGTTCATCTCCCACAGCGGAAATCTCTCCATCCATCTCTAACATTTCTAGCCCAACTGCCTCTGTAGACAGGCCCCAGGGTTATTTCCCCACTGTCTCTGTCGGAGCCCCGACTTCCACATCCTGTTTCTTCTCACTCAGCCCCACCCCTCAAGGCTGTACTGAGAATCTCTGCTGTGGCCCTAGCTCATTCTGATTTCTTTGGGTCTTGGCTTCCTGCTGCTGGTGGTTGTCTGTGATTGGACACCAAGGTGGGTGCCCATGGTGGGCAGGAAGAGAGGAATCATGGGCATGGGTGCCATGATGAATCACTGCTCGGGTGATGGTGAGAACCATGACCAGAGCAACATTAGGCACAGTTATAGGGCCATGGTGAGGGTTGTGATGGTGGTGGTTGATGGGAACTGTGCTGGGAACACTGGTGGAGGTAGTGCTACACCATGGCTGGATGGCTCTTGGTCATGTCACTTAGTAGTTAGGTCGTGTGTTTTAACTACTCCACGTTGTAAATCTTAAATTACTTGTGTGCAATGCTGGATGGTAACAGTGCCCACCCCACTGAGGTTGCTGTGAGGATCAAATGACAAAGAGCACATAAATATGCCCTGCTTGGTGCTGGCATAGACAAGACCTGATAAATCTCCATTCTGATCATCCCCACCTACCTCATCTGATTCTAAGTTATGGAAAGACCTGGTCACTTTTAGAAGAAACTTTAGCAGCTTCACCTCAGGTCATGGAACTAACATCCAGGAGGTTGACTTCTTGGCTCAAGAACCCATTTTTTCCTGGTAGGGGATTGCAAGAAGCCATAAATTATCTTAAAGGTGAGGTGGAAGATCATAGGCAGGAACTGTAGGCAGGTGAGAGACATCTGTTTCTGCAGTGGGGGTGGATACAACATGGGAGCCGAGTCACGTTCCTTTCCAGGCTGTGGCTTGAACCAGAAAATGGTCTCTCTGCAGAGAATGGTGGAGAAAAAGGAGCAGGAGTTCAAAGCAGAAGAGATGGCTATTTCCTTGTACATGGGCAAAGCATGTCAGGAGCACGAGGTTCCTGGGCTGAGCCCTGTGTAGGTCACCTGAGCTGTAGGAGCTCCCTGAGCAGCAGCCATACCCAGGCTAGTGTCCATGTCTTTCTTTGTGTGTCCCAGATCAATCTAAAATGTTCCT
Organism: Petromus typicus; assembly: GCA_004026965.1. Lineage (NCBI taxonomy): Eukaryota > Metazoa > Chordata > Mammalia > Rodentia > Petromuridae > Petromus > Petromus typicus. Next base: position 7,370 of record PVIR01044231.1, read on the forward strand.
GTAAGTCCAGCAGCTTCCAGTGGACCTGGAATCCCTAGCTTGCCAAGTGGTTGATCTCAGGAGCAGTGGAGGGGAGGATTTGGGGTACGACTGGCTCCCTTTGATGTCTATGGCCCTCTAAGCAGCTTCTCAGCCCTTCTTCCTTCTACTCCCCCTTCAGGTTCTGAGAGGCCCTGCTGCCTCCCTAACTGGGGAGGCATGAGAGTAGCTGCTATTGAATGTCTCCGTGTAAGATGAGTTGCCCCAGAGCCAACAAGTACCATGAGCTGGTGGCTCACCTAGTGGCCATCAACCCTCTAGAGAGACAGGGAAGGCTTCAGCTCTTCAGCTCCCTGAACATATCCCATTTAGGGACATTGCTCTCAACCTCGGCTGTTTATTGGAACCATCTTGGGAGCTTTAGAACCACTGTCATTTGAACCACGCCCTCAGAGATTTAATTGGCCTGGGCACTGGAATGAATATGTGAAACCCCTCAACTCACTTAACGTACAGCTCATAATTGCTAAGCTGTGGGGTTTGTTGGGATGGAGAGAAGTCACCATTGCCTTTCTGTGAGCCCAGGATTTTGTACAGAGACTTACAAGTTCCTCCTACACTTGGATGTGCCGAGTAATCCTGATAGAGTCTGGAAATGAGGAGATGGCATAAAACCAACTTCAAGTGAGCACACTATAGCTTACCGTACCCCATGTCCTCCATCGACTCTGCCCCTCAGGGATCTGACCTGTAGCACCTCTTTCTCAGGGCCTCAATTTTGCTCCATCTATCTTTCCAAGCCTGCTGTCACTCAGGAGCCAGATGCCAGACCAGCTGGACAGCTGATATGGGTGCCAGCTGGGTGGAGGTGAAGACGGCCCACTTCTACCCAGATGGCAAGTGGGATGACGACGTCTGCCAGAGATCTGTGCAACCAGCCTTCCACTGAGCCTATAAGTCCAGGACCAGCTAGGAGTCACTGAGCTGCTTCTGTTAGGCCTCTCATCCACCAGAGAGGCAATGGAGAGGGGTTCTTTTCTAGAGATCCCTAACCAACCTTTCTGGGAGAGGAATAAGTCCTGAAAGACTGGAAGCACTGATGTCATTTTGAATTTTTTTCTCCTTAATTTTATTTTCTTGTTTACCTTTTCTGCAGTATTGAGGACTGAACTTGGGCCCTTGTGCTTTCAAGGTAGGTGTGGTACCACTTGAGCTAAATTCCTGGCCTTTATTTCCTTAACTTTAAAAAGACTATATAGAGTTCCTAAGATTCTTTTTCCTCAATGTCTAAAAGAAATTTTATTGAGGAATAATTTTTACACAATCAAATGCATCTATTTAAAGAACAGTGAAGACTTTTGACAAATATAAATACCTAGGTAAAAACCACTCAAATCAAGATATAGAACATTTCCATCACCCTCAAAAGTTCCTTATTTCCCTTTTCCGTCTAACCACCTCCATATCCTCAGGCACATAATGACTTGCTTCCTTTCACTATTGATTGTTTTTCCCCTTTTATAATTACATATGAAGGAATTCATATAGTATATACTCTTTTGTGAGATTTTATATGTTTGATGATGCCTAAAAAAAGAATCAGGAAACTAGATGAGGCCATGGAAATCTTTGTCTTTGTATGAAAAGAATATTTTATTCTCCTATAGAAATCTTTAAAAATTATTTTATCAGTACATGCTTGGAATAATAATAAATGTGTTTATTATGGGAAGTTGTTATATGCACAAAATACAGCTTAATTATTTTTTCTTCTTTTTTCATTGCCTATCACCCCCTCCTTCCCTGTTCCTTCCAAATCTTGGTTCCCATCTCATTTGCAAAAACTTTGCCTCTCTCATCATTTTTTCCTTCAGTGCTTTTCTTCTCTTTTCCATCCCTCCCTCCTTGCTACCCCCATATCTTGTTCTCTCATTCATTTGTAAAAGATCTCCCTACTTCCTACTTATCTGTCTTTTATTTTATGCTTATATATACCTTACTCTCTCTCTCTCTCTCTCTCTCTATATATATATATATATATATGTACCACATATATATGCCACATATATATATACCACATATATATATATGCCACATTTAAATTCATATATATTGTTACAATTAACATTATGTTCTCAAATTGTATCCATTTACCTACAAATGCCTCAAGTTTATAGGCAGAATAGTGCTGCATTGTATATAAATACCACATTTTCTTTTTTTTTTTCTTTTTTCCAGTACCAAGAATCAAACTCAGGACCAGGCACAGTGCCACCATAACACATTTTCTTTATCCATTCCTCTGTTTATGGGAATATACACCTCAAAAAACTGAAAACAGAAGTTTTACTTGAACTGTACTTCTCCTTCTAGGTATCTTCCCCAAAGAGTTAAAGTCATCCTGTTACAGGGATATGTACATACTCATTTTTATTGCAGCACAATTTACTAGTAGCTAGATCTTGGAAACATTATATAGAAATTTTTTTTTCTCACTTAAAAACTGTTTAAATTTAGGGTGACCAAGAAAGGCAATTGTCTCATTTCTCTGAAGATCCCAGAATTACTGGAAGTAATTAAGGTCCTTGGGCATATTGGTTAGCCTTTGCTGTGTAACCGTTTCAAAGCTCTATGCGTACAAAGTAGGTATTTATTGCAGCTCAGGAGTCTATAGTTTGCTGGCTTTCTGATATGGCTGGGTTTGGCTCATCTTAGATGAGCTCATTATGAGTCTGGTTATCTAGGAGTTGACTATTTGGCTACAGATTTACTGGGCTGGGTTAGCTTCTCCTCCATGGCTGACATTTATCTGCTATAGACTGGGAAATTAGGAATGACTGAGCCATATCAGACAAGTGATGCTGGCTGGGCAGAATTCCAAGACCTACAGCATCATTACTGCTGTATCTTATTACAGACCACAAGGAAGCCCAGATTCAAGGAATGGAAAAATACTCTCCTCCTCTGAAGGAAAACACTACAGAGTCATTTTTTTTTTTTTTTTTTTTTAGGTTTTTTGAGACAGGGTCTTGCTTTGTTGTTCAGGCTGGCCCTGAGCTCAGCCTCAAACTCACATCACAATCCTCCTGCCTCTGCCTCCCGAGTGCTGGGATTACAGGCGTGAGCCACCACGCCCGGCACTGTGGTATGTGGTACTGGTTGCTGCTGGGTGTGGGGTATTGTTATGTGGTTACCGGGGAATCGAACCCGGGTCCTTGTGCTTGCAAAACAGGCGCCGGAACCACTGAGCTAACTCCCCGGCCCTACAAAGTCATATTTTAAAAAGTAGGTATACAGAGAAGTACAGATTTCCAGTTTTTAAATAAATTCCTAGCATACCAGGAGAACTATCTCAGCTATTAAGAACTAGTTTGTAGTTTATTTATCCATCTTTTCCCTTCTTGCTCCTTTACTTTTCTGGTTTTTTTGTTTGTTTGTTTGTTTGTTTTTTGAGACAGAATCTCGCCTTGTAGATCAGGCTGGCCCTGAGCTCAGCCTCAAACTCACATCACAGCAATCCTCCTGCCTCTGCCTCCCGAGTGCTGGGATTACAGGCGTGAGCCACTATGCCCGGCACTATGGTATGTGGTACTGATTGCGGCTGGGTGTGAGTCTCCATGCTCTGCATCGTTGTATGTGGTTTCTGGGAATCAAAGCTAGGCCCTTGCACTTGCAAGGCAGGTGTCAAAACCACTGAGCTAGGGCTGGGGAGTTAGCTCAATGGTTCCGGCGCCTATCTTGCAAGCGCAAGGGCCTGGGTTCGATTCCCCGGTAACCACATAACAATACTGGGTGTGGAGACCCACACCCAGCAGCAACCAGTACCACATACCACAATGCCGGGCGTGGTGGCTCACGCCTGTAATCCCAGCACTCGGGAGGCAGAGGCAGGAGGATTGTGATGTGAGTTTGAGGCTGAGCTGAGGGCCAGCCTGAACCACAAAGCAAGACC
>PVIR01044232.1:0-11323 GCA_004026965.1 Petromus typicus
CTTGTGGTCACCAATACAGGCACATGCAGGAAATAGTTTATACAGAAGGGCATTTGTTGAGAAAGTGTTGCATTATTAATTAAGGTACAACCAAGTGTGAAAAGGTACCTTCCAGCATCCCCTCCACTGTGAAGTGAGTTTTGGACAAAGTATCTTATCTAAAGTAAATTCCAATTTCACAGTTTACTAATTTTTTTCACTGCAAACACGACAGCATTCACAAAGCCAAAGCAGTGTAGAGGAGCTGACATCCTGTTTACTGTGTGACTCCACAGTAAATTCCCACATGAAAGCAGCCAGTGTACGGATATATATGGCTTAGAAGAAAATTAAATTGGCTTGAGAGAGATTAAACATGTAATTTTTAATGGATTTCCTTCAGGGGTGCTTTTCTGTACAAGTGTAAAAATAATACATATGTTTTCCACCATTTCTTGTTTGGTTTGTCTTGTATCTGAGTTTGAGTGTCATCTAGTCTTCTGTGAGAAGGCTCAAAACTTCTAGGAAGTGGTTAGGGAATTATTTTACTATTTATGGCCAAAAATGTTTAAAAGATGTATTAAGTGCCAACTGTAAAGACAATAAAAATTACCCCAAGAACCAGAACCACAATGCTATTATTTAGGAATCTTGCTTCCTTCTTGCACTAGAAAAACATTTTCTCATAAACCAACCTGAGAATGTTTTCATGACACAAATTTGAAGTGGTGAAAATCTTTTAACAAAGAACTGCATTCTGTGCCTTCAAACTAATGGCTATACACATAGCCATTATTAAATGCCAGGAATATTTCTAAGTAGTCTGTATGCATCAGTCTCCAAAGTTAGGGTGCAAACATAATTTTTATTTTCATGGGATAGATGAGGACATTTGCAGTTTAGAGAGGCCCAGTCACTTGTACAGGTGGAACTAACCAGCAAATGGGGGTTTATACTCAATGTAAGGCCTAACTCCAAAGCAAAGAGCTTGTTATCATGCTGTCAGGATCAGCACTTAGAATACTTCTTGGCACAACACAGTCAATATCTATTGGATGAATGAATTTTCCCATGGAATGGTATAATGAGCCATGGAGATTTTCCTCAATCTTCCTAAAATGCCTCTATGAAGGAAATATTTAAGTCACCACAAATATCTGATGAAAGACATAATGTGTAATGTCATGAATTAACAAGATAGGACTTTTCAAACTATATTTTAAAATATGATACATGAAATTCCTTAACAATGTTTATTACACCTTCTAAAACCAAGTATTCCTAAACTGTCAGGAAGTAATCATGTGGCATTTGACAAAAAGCCTCCCAAACCCATATACTAATAAAGTTTGTCTTAATTTTAATAGCATCATTTCTAAATTACTTTATTTCTAACTTCTCAAAAATTACTCTGGGAAAATATTTGGTAGTAAGAGTGTCAAATGTTCTTTTTGTCAATACAGTCAGGAGAAGAAAGCAAAGAATTCAGGTATGACACCAGGTAGTAGCCTGAGGCCATGTGCAGAATTTTAAAGAACACCTTATTTAGTGTCATTTGAGAGTTAAGGGATCCCAAGAAAGAACCAGAGTCATGGTGGGGTCTGTTCTTGGGATTTGTGTATGAGAAAAAGAAATGAGGCAAGATTCAGTCCTCCTGCTAAAATTAATGTGGAAAGGACTAGATTGAGTCAGTGAGACACATAATTTCTGTGACAGTACTTTTGGTGTCCACTTGAATAAAAATACCTAGAAGATTGGTTTAAGACAGTTACAGGGGTGTCTGAATGATTGACTACTGAAGAGAGAAGACCCACCTTGGATGTGGGAGGCTAGAAGACTGGGTGGAATAAAAGGCAAAGGTGCAGAAAGTCTCCTCTTTTTGCTTCTCTGGAGTAGCTCAGTCTTCACCATCACCTTTGTTCACCCATTTAGGCTTCAGCCCAGACCCTTCAACCTTCCAATCCAGACTCTAACTGGACTCTGAAGGGACCCCCAGGCTTTTAGCTTTTCACTAAATCCTCTGGCTCTCCAGCACAAAGAGGACTCTTGTATTCTTCCACCGCTGAATCTGCAGGGGAAAACAGTAAGCCCGATTTGTAAACATATATATTTAAAAACAATCCTCTACTGAACCTTGATACAGTTTCCCCTTAGCATACCATGTGAATATGGGATCTTGCATCATAAATAACATTTTGAGAGAATAAATTAGAAGCTAAGCAATTTTAAGTGTTATGTTGGTCCTAAGTCTGGAATAAGAATGACAAAGAGAAACCTCTTAATTTCAATTCGTCCCTCCTTCTTTACAATAAGTACTCAACAAAGTCCATTAAGACTGAGAAGTGGTAGAGCCAAGGAATCTCCATAGGAGTACTAAGGTATGCAGAAGGGCTGAGTTGGATTGGACAAAGCCCACACTGAGTGCTTTCCCCCATCTGAACAGCACTTACACGCTGACCTCTCCTGAGACTGCTCCACAAGACTCGGGCTGAAATCTCCACCTGAGCAATGAAATGCACTGTGGTGCAGGGCTGGGGTATGGACAAGGGTCGTGCTGAGTGGCTCTGCCCTCCCTGAGCTGTGCTTACGTGCTGACTTCTCACATGACCATTTCAGAATCCTCAGGCCTGGAATCTGCATCTATTCAGTAAGTGCTGAGGTTGTGCTAGAACTTACGCAGAGGTCTAAGGGTTAATAATATCAGGAAGAAATCATTTCTTAAGGGTAATGAATATTAGCAAGAAATGAGGTAAGATTTAACAAGCTGTTTACAAATATTAATCCAGAAACTAAACCCCAAACCACTAACAATTACAAAAATATCAGTAAAAGAAAAACCCTAAATAAGACCTAAACCCAGAATTCTGAATCTCCAAAGGGAACAATAGGGACTAATTAATTGGACTACCCTGAAACACAACCAACCACCTGAACTCACTGAATTAGCAACAAAAGAGGATCTGGAAAAAGTAAAATTGAAAATAATATCTCATAGAGGGCCAGAGAGTTAGCTCAGTGGTTCCAGCGCCTGTCTTGCAAGCGCAAGGACCTGGGTGCAATCCCCAGTAACCACATACCATACTGGGTGTGGAGACTCATGCCCAGTACCAAGCAGTACCACATACCACAGTGCCGGGCGTGGTGGCTCATGCCTGTAACCCAGCACTCGGGAGGCAGAGGCAGGAGGATTGCTGTGATGTGAGTTGGAGGCTGAGTTCAGGGACAGCCTGAACCACAAAGTGAGACCCTGTCTCAAAAAAAAAAGAAAAAAAGAAAAAGAAAATAATATCTCATAACAGCACAGAGGGTGAACAGGATGAATGACAGATTAAAAAAATAGGAGAACCTCAGGAACATGATGAAATCTCAGCAAAGAAAAAAAATGAAATCCAACAAACAGATTCAAATAGAAATTCAAGAAATTAAAAATTCCACTGAAAGTCTATGCTAATGAATCCAATGACAGAATTTCAGACATAGAAGACAGGATTGCAATTAGTGACAAGGAAAGATTTCTTAAAAATAATAAGTGACAATGAGACATCAATCCAGCAGCTGCTAGGTGAAACAAAGAAGAACAATTTGAGACTGATCCGAGTCCATGAACAAACACAAAAGAGTGCAAATGACATTAAAGGAAAACTGTTCATAGATGTAATGGCAGAAAACTTCCCAAGCAAGAGAAAGAATTTGACATACAGGTAAGTGAGGCACACAGGACTCCAACTAAGTGTGCTAAAAAAAAAAAAAAAATCTACACCTAGGCACATAATAATCACAATACCAGAATCTCAATAGAAAAATAAAATATTGAAAGCAGTTAAAAAAACATCACACACAAAAGAAAGCCCATCAGAATTACAACAGACTTTTCAGCACAAACCCTCAAATCAAAGAAAGCCTTGAGTAAAATATTTTCAGCCATAAAAGAAAGCAACATCTATCGTAGACTCATGTATTCTGCAAAACTATCCTTCAAAATGAGCGAGGAAATAAGACATTTCCATGACAAAGAACACTTGAGAAATTTAATACTAAACCTGCACTACAAAAAAATTCTAAACAATATTCTAGAAAAAGATGAGGCTCACAACTTTATGAGAACTCACAGAATAAAACCACTAGGCAAAACTAGAAATAAAATAGCAGGGGGAAAAATAATAACAGGAGAAACAACTACAGAAAAATATCATGCCAAGTACAAAGCAACCTATATCAGTTACAATCATTGATGTTAATAGCCTCAATTCACCAATTAGAAGAAACAGGCAGAATGAATCAAAAAATGGAATGCAGTATGCTGCATTCATGAACACCCTTAATTTAAAAAGAAATCCACAGACTGAAAGTAAAAGGATGGAAAATAATTTTCCATGTAATAGGAAACCACAAAAAAGCAGGAGTCACTATATTATTTGCAGAAAAAGTTGACTTCATGCAAAAACTGAGACAGGGCCATGGGTTTAGCTCAGTGATTCCAGTGCCTGTCTTGCAAGTGCAAGGGCCAGGGTTCGATCCTTGGTAACCACATACCGTACTGGTCATGGAGACTTATGCCCAGCAGCAACCAGTATCACATACCACAGTGCTGGGCATGGTGGCTCACGCCTGTAATCCCAGCACTCAGGAGGCAGAGGCAGGAGGATTGCTTTGATGTGAGTTTGAGGCTGAGCTCAGGGCCAGCCTGAACTACAAAACAAGACCTTGTCTCAAAAAACCTAAAAAAAAAAAAAAAAACAATAATAATAATAATAATACTGAGACAAAGGTGGTCAGTATATTCTCATACAAGGAATAGTCCAAGATGAAGAGATGACAATCATAAATATATGCACACCAAATGTTAGCACACCCAAGTATATAAAGCAAATATTAATGGACATTATAAAACAAATAAGCACTAATACAATAGTAGTGGGAGACCCCAACATCCCACTGTTACAAATAGATCAACTATACAAAAAAAATGATCAAATACTAGAACTGAACCAAACTTTTGAACAAAGGGACTTAGAGATGTCTATACAGTATTCCATCCCACAACATTGGAAAGCACACTCTTCACTGCTCCACATAGGTCATTTTCCAAAATAGTTCACATTAGCTCATAGAATTTGTTTAAGTAAATGCAAAGAAATTGACATTATCCTCTATATCTTATCAGACTATATATATTTCCTTAAAATTAGAGATGAATAGCAAATGAAATTCCAGAACTTCATAAACACATGGAAGTTGAATAACACTCTCCTGAATAACTAATATGTCATGGACAAAATTAAAGAAGAAACTAGATAGTTTGTACAATCGAATGATAATGGTAGACATCATACAGGGATCTATGAGACACAATGAAAACAGTGCATTGAAGAAAATTCTTAACAGTGAATACCTATGCTAGCAAAACAGAATGCGTTGAAATAAACAACCTGTTATTGAATCTCAAGATTCTAGAAAAGGAAGAGGAAGATAAATCCAGAGGGAGGAAATCAAGATAAATACAAGGGAGGAAATCATAAGGATCAGAGGAGAAATAAATGCAATAGATTTTAAGAAAATGATACAAAAAATCAGTGTTGTTCTTTGAAATAATAAGCAAAGTTGACAAACCCTGAACCAACTTTATCAAAAAAGGAAGGAAAAGACATAAATTCAGGCAATTCTGAATGAAAAGGAAGAAACCACAACAGATTGAGCAGAAATCCAGTGGCTAGTCAAAATCTACTTCAAAAAGCTGTTCTCCAATAAAATTGAAAAAGAAAAGAAATGGATTCTGAGACATATATAAACTCCCAAAATTGAATGATAAATACATAATGCTAAAAATTCCACTATGAATAAATAAAATTGAAATGTAATTATAAGCCTACCAACAAAGAAAAGTCCTACTCCTAATGGCTTCATTGCTGAATTCTTTAAGACATTTAGTTAAGAATTAATGCCACTGGTTTTCAAACTGTTTCATGAAATTGAAAGGGATGTGAAACTCCTCAATTCATTCCTCACACAAAATATTACCTTGATTTCAAAAACAGAAAAGGATCCAACAAAGAAAGAACTATGGACCAGTCACTTTACTCAATATAAACACAAATATCCTCAATAAATACAGGCAAATAGAATACAGAGTATCTTGAAGGAGATCATATATCCTGAGCAAGTTGGATTTATCCCAGGGATGCAAGCATGCTTCAACATGCATAAACCAATAAACATAATACACTATATTAACAGACCCAAGGACAAAATCATATGATAATCTCAACAGATGAAGAGAAAGCATTCTACAAAATCTAACACCAATGCATGACTAAAATCCTACAGAAAATGGAGTAGATGGTCTTTGTCTCAACCTAATAAAAGCTATTAACAAGAAACCAACATACAGCATCAATCTAAATGGTGAAAAACTGAAAACTTTCATGTTAAAATTAGGAAGAAGACAAGAATGTCTACTATCACCAATCCTATTCAACATAGATCTGGAAACATTAGCCACAGCAATTAGACATGAAAAAGGAAAATAATAAAGAATAAAGATAGGAAGGGAAGAAGCTGTCACTATTTGCTTATGACTCTGTATAGGACATCTTAAAATCTCAATTAAAAAAAAAACTACTTTACTTAATCGCCAGGCTCAGTAAAATAGCTGGATACAAGGTATATATTCAAAAATCAATAGACTTCCTATACACTAATAATATACTCTCTGAGAGATAAATAAAATAAACAATTCCTTTCACAATGGCATCCAAAAAATGAAATATCTAGGAATCAATCTAACAAAGGAGATGAAAGACTTCTCTGAAAACTATAGCACTCTCAAAAAGGAAATTGAAGAGGATATCAGAAAATGGCAAAGACATCCCTTGCTCCTGGTTAGGAAGAACAAATATTGTCAAAATGGCCATACTGTCAAAAGTACCACATAGATTCAATATAGTCTTGATTGAAATCCCAATAGCACACTTCATAGATATAGAGAAAATAATCCAAAAATTCATCTGAAACCACAAGAGAACTAGAATCACAAAAACAATTCTAGGCAACAAGGATATGACAAAGGGTAATACAATCCTCCACTTGAAACTATACAGAGTCACTGTGATGAAAACAGCATGGTGCTGGCAAAGAGACAGACTGGAGGATCAATGAAACAGACAAGATGATGCAGACATACTAGGCCAGTGCATCTTGGGCAAAGGAGACAAACACCCTCAAAGGAGGAAAGATAGCCTCTTTAATAAGTGGTCCTGAAAAAAACTGGGTTTCAATCTGCCAAAGACTAAAGCTAGGTCCATGTCTTTCACCATGCACCAAACTAAAATCAAAATGGATTACTAAGCTAAATATTAAAAAAAGAAACACTAAATCTGCTGAAAAATAAAATAGGTAGAACTCTTGAAAACACCGACATAGGCAAATATTTTATGAATAAAACTTCTGCAGCATGGAAACTAAAAGAAGAAATCAACAACTAGGTTCTCATCTTATTAAAAAGTTTCTTTACAACAAAACACCAGCATAATAAAAAGACAATGAACAATATGAGATAAAATTTTTACCAGCTGTTTGACAAAGGAGTACTACCTAGAGTACATAAAGAACTAAAAAAATGAATCCCCTCAAATTTAAAGACCCAATTTAAAAATGGGCATCTGAAATGAACAGACATTTTTCAAATTATTAAATAAAAGCAGTTAAACATATTAAGAAATGTTCAATACTGCTACTCATTCAAGAGATTCAGATGAAAACAACACTCAGATTCCATGTCAATCCACAAAAAAAGGGCTGCTACCATGAAATCAACCAGCAATAAAAGCTATCAGGGCTGAGGGAGAAAGGAACTGTTCTCCATTGTTGGAGGGAATGTAGACTGATGCAACCACTGCGAGGATCAGTGTGGAGATTCCTCAGAAACTAGGATTGCAGGTGCTATTTGACATTGTTATTTCCCTAGTAGGTGTATACATGAAAGAATTAAGAAAATTCTTATCACAGTGACATATGTACCCATGTTTATAGCAACTCATTTTATGATAGCTAAATCCTGGAAATGATCCAAATACCCAGCAACTGGAGACTGGATAAAGAAGATGTGTTATTTTGTTTGTTTAATAAAATATAGTATCACTTTGCCTTAAAGAATGATAAATTTGAGTCATTTATACTCACATGGATATGCCTTGAGGACATACTCATAATTGAAATAAATAGGACACAAGTCTGTAAATACTTTATCATTTCTCTGTAAATGTATATACATTCTAAAATGTATGATAGGTGTTAGGAAATAGGAAGAAAGTTAAAATGTGAAAATGGTGGGCAGAGGCTAGTAAAGAAGGGAAAGAAATTTGATTGTTAAAAAAAAGACACAAAGCTTATGTCTACAGGATTGGGGAATTGTGTAGAGGGCAAAGGAATGGGGAAAAATAACAATAACGTGTGTCATGCACTTGTAAAAACCCTCAGTGTTGAATATGATCATAACCTTTATGACTTTATTTAAGAAGAGGTATTAGTAAAACAATTACATAATTTTGTCAAAGTTAATGTATATAAATAAAATGCACCATAACATTAAATTATTTAATGTCAATCATTCAAGAAGAGATTAACATAAATTCTAATTTAAAAATTCTAATGAGGGCTTTTTAAATAAAAATAGTCAAAAGATTAAGCTTCGGAAAAGGAGGGAAAGATGTAAGAACTCACAAAATTTCTTTGTTCATGAGTTCTGACTCATTTTGTAGACGACAAAGAACATTCTGATTCTTCATGTAGGCAGAGAAGGTTATAGTAGTTACAAAGGCCTTGGAGAGGTTGAGTTGAAATTTTCTGAGACTGAAAATAAGATTGGCTTTCTCAGAAGTGATTTGCTTTATAAAGGAATCATATTTAAAGTAAAAGGAGAAAAAAATGAGAAGCTAGTGATGACACTGTAATGCTAAGATACAGAATAACAGGTAGGCACTGTAGATTCTAAAACAGATGAGGAACAAAGAAAAATATATTTATGGAAGGTTGTTCTAGCATGCTTGTGGGGGGCAAATTGGCAGAAGTGAAAATAATAGAGTTAGAGCAAGAAACTATTTTAGGAATTGGTACAATTATTTTTCCAGGGTAGTGGTCTTTATTTTCAAATCAAAAGATTCTAGAACAGCAAGGCTCAGCTGTATAAAAACTTCCATCCACAACTTACAGGAACATAGATATAACTTCAGCACAACTACTTGGAAGCTTTAAATATGAAACAAGAGGAGTTCATTTGTTCATTCCCTCTTTTACTTCTTATTAATAAATGCCAGGAAAGGTATGAGAGATTGGGAAAACTTTTAAGAGTAATATGTGTTTTGGCACATTATAAAATATAATTCTCTACATAAGTCTCCAGGGATCATGATGAACTTCATTCAACATGTAAAATCTCAACCAACGAGGTACAGAGAAATTAATGTAGTATGTATAGTGGTAAATGATAATGACAATGATAGTGTCAACTATGCTCAACCTTTAAAGGAGATATACACAGTCTAGAAATCGTGTGCTGTATCACAGTGTATTGTGTCTTCTTAATGGTTCAATAAGTTAAGCCCAATATAGCGGCCTGATTCTGTATAAGATGAAACTGAGTGATCAGAAGTTTAAACAACTAAGTCAAAATCTCATTTTATAAAAACCTGTATATGAGTGCAGATTTGAATCTTAGCAATTATCTTCACTATACCGTTTATTTGGAGAGTGATAAGAGAAAAACTGTATTTTAGAAACATACAAATTACAAGTTCCAATAATATTCTAGCACTCTATGTAATTAAGATATTTGAAATCCACCCTCTGTGATTAAGAATACTTCAGAGACCTTGTGTTGAAATATAAATGTTAACATTTAGTGAATTTAAATGTTTTGTTGAATGCTGATAAATAAAAATCTGAGATGAAATCTGTTTTACTAATATATGAATAAAATTACTAGTATGTCTTTTGAAGTTTCAGAGATAAGCAGGATGCTATTTTAAAGATGTCAGCTTGTCATACAGTATTTTTCTAGCAAGCAGCCTATTACCTGTAGACTTGTTGTAACAAACGTTTTGAAATCCTAGTGGAAATAAAAATTTATGAAGCAATGCTTTAGCTTTTAAACCAAAGTAATTTGAAGTTTGTGAACTTTTTAAGATATCAGTTCCACAAAATGTATTCAATAAAATGTAAAATTTAATTAATAATTATTAAGTAATATATTAATAAAATGTATATTATATAATATAAATAGTACGCTAATAAATTTATTAAAATGTATATTATATAATTATAAACAGTATGTTAATAAAATGTAGAAAGTAATATATGATTAAAATATAAATGTGTACGTATCTTTAGAAAGTAAATCTGGTAGCTGAGCCTCTCCCTTCATCTACAGCACCTCCACGCTATTTGTTGGCTAATCTTGGTAACTTTCCACTAACTATCCTTGGAGGGAATTTGGGTATCTCCTAGGAAGACCTTCCAGGAAGAGCAAGTTCTTTTTGCTCCTTTTATTATCCTCTTGCACAACATCTCATTTAAGACTTGACTACTGCAGCTCCGATGACTATTAGCTATGTATCAAAGGACAGAAGAGTGATCTCTACAGAGTCTAACATGCTCTTGCTTCCCAGGGCCTAGAATGGCAGAGCTGAGCATCTATCTAATCCAGTCTGGCTGGATTGTAGGGATCACAGTCTTGCCCCTCAAGCGTGAAGCATTTACATGGCCAACATGCTGCTGTTCTTTTGAATCCTCAGAACTCTGCATAATGCCAGAGGCGTCCAGTGTTCTCTCTCGGGACTGAAAGATGCTTTATGTGAGAGGAGGCTCCAGCTTAAGCCCATCGCATCTTTACTGCTTATCCACGTGGCACTCTTGACTACGCAGTGAGTGAAAAGACAGTAATAATTGAGTCCCTCTGCTGAGCTAACTTCTGGAGGGAAATAAAAGCAGAAAGACAATCTGCAAACTTTATCTAATCTTCACAATGTTTTGCTTGTCTGTCTCTGCGATTCAGATTCTGTTCCTATTGTTCATCAACTCATACCCCAACAATAGCAGCAGCTGTCTAACTGGCTTGATTGGCCATCCCTTTTGTTGCCTAGGGCCAAACCCCTCTCTTTCAAATACCAGACAGAAGACCTTCACTCCAAGCTTTCATTAACTTCCTTATTCCTAAGTAATCACAATCCCATCTGTCGCACTCCATGGATCTAACAGTCTTATTCTCATTATTTCTTAATATCCACACTTCAATTTCCTCATTATCACAAGAAATATATTGTGCTTATAATGACCTTTCTGAATGCCATTA
>PVIR01044233.1:0-11326 GCA_004026965.1 Petromus typicus
CCTTTTTTTTTTTTTTTTTTTTTTTTTTTTTTTTTGAGACAGGGTCTCACTTTGTAGTTCAGGCTGGCCTTGAGCTCAGCTTCAAACTCACATCACAGTAATCCTCCTGCCTCTGCCTCCCGAGTGCTGGAATTACAGGCATGAGCCACCACGCCCGGCACTGTGGTATGTGGTACTGGTTGCTGCTGGGCGTGAGTCTCCACACCCAGTATTGTATGTGGATACTCGGGAATCGAACCCCGGCCCTTGCACTTGCAAGACAGGCGCCGGAACCGCTGAGCTAACTCCCCAGCCCAGAAGCAGATATATTTTGTGACACTGGGAAAGAATAAGAAGCTAGATTTCCAACCAAACTTTTCTACACTATTTAGTGTTTAAAAATGCATTTGTTACTTTGATTGCACTATTTTTAATAATAAATAACATAAATTGTTGGGTACTGAGAAAGTATAAAATAAAAGTAACTTTTCTCTAAATAGAGAAAGTTCCAGTCATGGTACAAACACAGACCACACACTAACAATTTTACTTTCACAAGAAGAGAAAGAAGCTCTTTCAATGACAAACTAACAAAACACACTTGAGAGGATTAAATTGCCAAATAATTGGACAAGCATAGAATAGTCCCGTATCCACATATACATAATGTTCTAAAATGTCAGATTTTCTATAATGCTTTTAATTGGAATCTCCTTTTTGAATTAGACAAATGGATAGAGAAGACAGATACATAGGAGCTGTTTAGAAAAGTCTTAAGATCTGATTTTTTTTTCTTTTATGACATTAGTTTTTTTCTAAGTAAGTAATATGATACAGGTGTTGGGTTAAACTAATATATAGAACATCGGAAAATCTAGAAGAGACCCAGTTATTCCTCTTTTTGCGGAATCGTCTCAAGTCATGGGTGTAACTGTGAAATGTTTCCTCTTTTTTCACCATATGCTGATCATACTCTACTTTGCTGCCTTCAATTATCTTTTATTTCCCTTGGAAAACAGGTCACCCTTTCCTTTTCTCTTTGCTAACAAAGCAGCACCTTTCCAACATTTCTTGTATTCATTTTGAATCTTCATTATGATTTTAAGGCTGGGCTCTGCTCACAGGGGGACTCCCACACCCTCAAGAAGGCTGTGGTTGCTTGAGTAGTCCATCTATGAACAATATGGATGGACTATGTTGGGAATACCCAATTCCACTGTGATTCATCTGACTTCGTCCTACTCACACCTAGATGGTGGGCAGAAGACACGGTATGCTTGCCGTCCTTCTCCTCGACTGAGCATTCTTACATTCTTGGCTTCTTTTATTTAACCACCTCTATATTGTAGAGAGGTTCCCTTCCTTCTTTGCCACCTCTTAATTCTGATCCAGACCTAGCAGCTGATACCCACATGCCTGTTTTCTCACGATGGGGTGGCTTGTAAGTAGTTTATTTATGGGCCATACTTTACCTCCACCTGTATTTTCCTGCAGTGGGTGATCAGTATAAGGGTCAGTCCTTCCCTCCTCACTAAGACAATTGCTGCTTGGGCCCTGCCAATTGGCAGCTCTTTGAACAAGGAGTGGGTTCAGCAAGGTGGTTTAAATCTGGGCAGATTCGCTGAATTCATGGGAAGTGCATGGAAAGTGATCTCAGTAAAAGGTGGGGGTGAGGGCTAGCTTACCTACTTTACTTTGCTGTTGTTGACTGCATTTTTATCTCCACTTGTAACATCGTGCCCCTTCAGAACACACGGCCTCTGCTTGGAGGAGAGACAAAAGCTGGACCAGGTGTTTCCAGTTCTGAGGAAGGAAGTTGGATGGGGTAAGAAAGATACCTTCTTTCTTCCTAGCAGGTCATCTCTTTATGCTCCCAGGCTTTCCTTCCTGTTTTGTTGACATCAGTCAAACCAGCTTGACCTTTCTCAACCCTATTGAATGGCCAAGAATTTCTTCTTCCAGATGAGTAGGGCGGAAATAAATGACTATTTTAATCAATACCCAATTCCACTGTGATTCTTGCACTATTCTGAAATGTTTAGAGGTTATGTTCAAAGATGTTGTGGAAATTAAATCATAAGTATAAAACCAATATGCAGATGGTTGAAGATTTATTTTGAAAAACAAAATGATAAAACTTTGGATAAAAAAGAAAGGTGACCAGGCATATTAGTGCATGCCAATAGTCCCAGAACTCTGGGAGTCTTGTCCAGAGAATTTAATGGCTTAGCATGGCTGTGTCTCAAAAAACAAAACAAAACAAAACAAAATAAAATGCAACAGCAACTAAAACAAATAAAAACTAACAACAACAAATAAAATGAACTGGGAGTATAGTCATTGTGAACGCTTTGGGTTTAGTTTCCAGTACCACAAGAAGGAGAAAGAGGAGGAAAAGGAGAAGAAAAAGAAATGAAGGAGGAAGAAGAAGAAGAGAAAAAAGAGAAGGAAGAGTTAAGAGTTAAGAGTTCTGAAATGCAAATATTATTCAATGAAAGCATTTGGGGACATTTCTTCTTGCCCTAGTCACCTGTTTTCTTTTCATATTTTAGCTATGCAGCTTGAAATTTTTCATTTTAGAAGACTGTGGATCTCCCTGAGTCCCTACGGCAGCCGCAGAACTGAAAGCAGGGCTCCTCCATGAAATGTGTAGACTTCCGTCGAGTCTGCACTCTCTATAATTATTTCAAGCTAATGCCTGCCTTGTTTCCTAATTGAAAACAAATGTCAGGTTTTGTTCCCTGTCTTTGGACATTTTTAGTAAAGGCAAGTTTTTCTGATTGGAGAGAAAATAGTAAAGGGACATATTGGCAACATTAATCATAGAATTGCACTGTAGAAAGTTTTTCACTTATTGATCAAGGGAGCTTTTTCTCTTTTCTGTCCAATAGTCATAAGAACAGAGTTAAATCAGAGCAATTTTTATAAGAACCCATATGTTCGGATATTTGTGTGAAATTAGATTTTTATGAAGACTGCCTTTCTCTGGTAATTGCACATGATGGAGATGAGAAACAAGAAAGAAGCCTACACTGAGGTTAGAAGAATCTTTTAATTAAAGTCAGAAGACTTGATTTGTATTCTATGATGCCACTTACCAACTGTGTGACCCTGGAAAAGTAATCATTCTGAGACCTGATTCTCTACTTAATGGAGAAGTAAGGTTATTACTATTGGCATTATTATATAAAATAGTCTATTTACTCAGTGATTTATGGGAATATAGAATTAAATGATCTTTATAAATTGAGATAGTCTTGAAGTTCATTGTATTGAGTGAAATAGGAAGAGGTTGTTGAGTAAAGCATAATATATATTAATAAGTATGTAAATATATCACAAAATAACATAGTTCTATGAGTAGATGTATATTTATTTATGTCTCTGGGGAAAGAGACAAGGTAAAGATGTGGGAAGAGGGGACCTAAACTTATCTGTAATGTTCTGACTTTTAAAAATGAGGAGATGTTACTATCTCACACATCTAAGTTAAATGAACTTGATATATACTTACTACTTGGTGTCAGAGTACAGCTTCACCTAATTTTCCTTCTTTGAAATTAATGGTGGTTTTCATGAGATATTACTGTAGGTGTCTCTTTTTCATACAATCAACTCAAATCTTTCACTGTTGAATTTATTGCAGAGAAGAGAGGAAAGATCTGAAAACAGCTCTTTCTTGTTTTTCCACATCAAAGATCAATGTGAGACTCAAAGGACATTTTGGAGTAGGCTCTCTCAGCCAGGCTGGGGGAAGAACTAAGACAGAGAAGTAGGAGGGTGGTAGACTCAAAAGCTGGTGCTTCAGGGCCCAGGGATGAGGTATAGCTCAGAATATTGAGATAGGATTGACAATGTAAAATATAAAGCTTGTAAATATAAGTCATCTTAAAATTTTATTTATTGTGGGGCCTGGGCTTTTTAGCCCAGTGGTTTCAGCACCTGCCTTGCAAGTGCAAGGGCCTGGGTTCTATACCTAGCAACCATATATGACAATGCAGGGCGTGGTGACTCATGCCTGTAATTCCAGCTTGGGAGGTAGAGGTAGAAGGATTGCTGAGTTTGAGGCTGAGTGAAGGACCAGCTTGAACTACAAAATGAGACCCTGTTTCAAAATATATGTATATATTTATTGTATAAGCACAATCACAATTATCTCATGGAAATATAAACATTGAAATGCAGTGAAACATCATAAGTTATTTTAATTTTGATCAAAGTTTCAAGTTTTGTTTTATTTGTATCCTTTAAACTTTTGATAACAGTGCAAATATCATGGTGAAGCACTCCAAATTGTACTTAGCTGTATGTCAAGAGCTGTTGATTAACTGTATATCTAACTTGTTCTTAATAATTAGTTTATTGAATGATTGGAAATCATTAAATTTCTCTCTAAAATATCCCAAATGTTTTAAAAAATTTTACTGCAACGTTTTTTGTCTACTTAACATTAGTCCCTAATATGAATTTTGAGAAATGGTTCAAAGGTATCAGCTGTTTAATGACTCTTAAAATTCCCTTTCATGTTTTTCTCTGTATAGAAGGTTATACTAATACATTCTGTTGATACCACTAGTGCATGAAAATAATACTTTTTCACAAACTGAAGATAAGGGAGATTACACTTTACTATTTTTAAATTATCCTTCTTAAACAATTGTCTTCTATAGTTAGCTTTAAGGAGATCTTTGGAAATTATTTTCTAATTGCACACATTTTTAAAACCCTAAAGATCTTTTGACAAAAGAAAATATTGTTTAAATTCTGCTTTTCCATCTTCTTTCCAGCTGTTTTTGACTACTTGTGCAGCAGCTACTTAGCAGCAGTGTGGTTGCAGCTGGCTTCCGTGTGAGTTGCTGGACCCCAAGGCTTCTGACCCGGAAGCTGTAAGATGCCTGTGCTGCCACAGGCTTGGTTTTGAGAAAGGCTCTAAATGTTTCTGTTTATTACTCATCTAATGCCATCACAAAGACAGATGCAAGGTTTGCTGAGGTTTGTGTCAGATGAGGAGTCCATCACAGGTATGGCTTGAATCAAGGCAGTAGGCGACAAGGTGCCTTCCAGCCAGGGGAGTCTTCTGGGGAGTACACTGCGTTGCCTGTCCTCTCATCTCCACGTGGAAAGGTAGAAACAATGCAGGAGTGTTGCAATGGCCAACCAAGTAATGTTTCTCTTTTCTCATCTATTTAGCACAACTACAGAGCCTCTTTCCTATTCCTTATTGTTGTTCATACCATGAGGAAGACCTAAATGCCCAGGGCTAGGAGATGGTGCCTCAGGAACTCTTTTACTCTAATTGTTGGCCTTCTGAGCATGAGTTTCAAAGCTTACATAGTGGACAGGAATTTCTCATTGGAAGAAGACTTCTCTAGGGCTTCGATATGTCTCTTTAGAGTTTTAAGTTTTTTATTATTTTGCCTGTACAGGACGTGTAGAAGAGTCTTAGATAGAGACATAAAGACCCTTTAAAGCCATAGAGGTTACTGAGAGAAAAGAGCACCTAGAATGTGCCAAGAACCTAATCAAAATGTTAAAATCTTATCTCAGGCTTATAAAATATATTATTGTTTCTAATTTCATGAAGCTAAAGTTCCAAAAGCTTAGGATGTTTGCCTAGGTGTATAGGTGTATCTTACCTCTGCGTGGCTGTGTGTGCCTTGCTGTCCACTTTCCTGTGCATGGCAGTTCTTCTACAGCTCCTCCATGAAATAGATGTTCTCTTTGTGACTCTCACTGCAAAGTAACAAAGGGCAGTGTCTGCAAGAACCAAGTTTCTGATGTACAGATCTATTGAATTTGCTCTACTCTTTGAATAAAACCTTTATCCAGTGAAATTGGCATCCTTTGTGCAGAATTTTTCCAACTTCTGTGAAGAGTATATTCTGGGACCTCATTTGGATACTGTCAAATCCAGTAGAGAATAAGAGAGCCTACAGATGAAGCATCATAGTTACAAAGCAGGTTCACAGTCTTCCCTTCTTTTCCAGATCTGTCTTTTGGGCATGATAGAGTCTGTTCTCCCAGGTCCTGCAACATAAAAAGCACAATAACCACATGCCAGACTGGGGTCCAAGAGAGCAGCGCGGGGCTTGGACAAGACTGTTCCCTGGGAGGGATGAAAGTGGAGGACTAAGAGTGAAGTGAAGATACACTTGTGACTCATCATTTCTTCGGGATTTCTGATTTATGACTTTCTGTTATTTAGTAGATACTCCAAGGGTCTCATAATCAAGTCCAGGGAGAAGTTTCCTGGGGGCTTCTTGTTAACCTCACAGGCCAGAATGGAAGGAGGAAAACTCATCTGCGTAAAGATATTTTTGGGAGGAAACAGAAATAACTCTTCTTGAAATGACTCTGAGAGATACTATTCTTGGTTTGAAATAATTGGAATTCCTCACATCTCTCTAGCCGTGTTTGTTCCTGTTCATAAACACAAGTAAATGGAAAGTGATAGTACCAAATAGTTAACAGTGATCATTTTTGTAGGTTGAACTTAATAGAATGTTCCTTTGTTTTACACTAAGTGAATATTAGTCTTGGGATAAATATTATTTCAGTGAGAAGTTAGTATTTTGAGATGCAAATTCTGTTACATCCTTGTTAGAGTTGGAAACAAGAAAGAGTGAAAAAGAAACTTTCCTCGTTCCAGCCGCAGGTGTCCATTTGAAGATGGCAGAATCTCTGGTTTCTAAATTGTAAGTTCTTCATATCTCTGAGTCACAAACACTGGGGGAGATTTACACAGAATTTCTGTTTTATACTCTTAAATGAAATAAAAGCCAGGTTCCCCTTCCATCTGGATTATTTGATTTCTGGGGATTTGGTGATAGATAGAAAAGGAGGGAAGAAAAAATCCAGTCAAATTTGTTAAATTACAAAGTGGTACCAAATGGTCTATTGATTTTACACCATTTTTACTTCAGCAGTTTCCTGCCCATTTCTCACACTGACTCTCCATATCCCTGACAGTGAAATCAAAACTATATTCAATTTGCAATGAATTTTCAAACAAATTCATGAGTTCAGGTTATTTTTACTGTCTGTGTAGTCTTACATGCAGACAGGGTATTAAAGAATTTCACTAATAAAATAGTCTTTAAATCACAAATCTTCTTGTAAGTGTAACACATTTCCAATATAAGGCAGTTTTAATCTATAGTGATTTGAAAGGGTAACAGTCATGTCTTGTCTTGATGCTGTTATTGGGTCATGAATGGTCACATATATTTCTTATTATAACTGAGATAAACATAGAGTGTTATACAGTAATTAAAAGAGTTACACTTTACTTGAATTTTGATATTTTAAAATAAAGTGCATTGTATTTTTTAATTTCTAAAATAGTGTTTAGTATTGAGCTTAAAAAAGGTAAATTTAAAAATAAAAAAATACAAAATAAAATTAAACAATCATTATTCATAGCCAATACTGCTGCAAACCTTTTGGAATTAGTCACCTATTATTATTATTATTATTATTTTTTTTTTTTTGAGGCAGGGTCTCACTTTGTAGTTCAGGCTGGCCTTGAACTCACTACGTAGTCCGGGCCAACCTGGAACTCACAATAATCCTCCTGCCTCTGCCTCCCGAGTGCTGGGATTACAGGCGTGGGCCAACATACCTGGCATTGTGGTATGTGGTACTGATTGCTGGTAGATGTGAGTCTCCACACCTGGCATTGTTGTATGTGGTTACTGGGGATTGAACCTAGGCCATTGCATTTGCCAAGCAGTCTCCAGAACCACTGAGCTAAATCCCCAGCCCTATTCTGAATGTTATTTTATTCTTATGTTAAACACACATCATTTCAGCATTTTAAAATTTATTGAGCTTATTGATACATTTTATATGAATTTAAAATTACATTCATCATTGAGAATTTGTACCTGTACATGACATATCTTGATTCTTATTTTTTCCCATTCCCATCCTCCTCTCTTTATTTCCCTCTCTCCATTTCAACAGTTTGTATACCTTTTGAACACAATTACTGTTGCACTATAAATAATTTCTCCCCATGTGGTATTTAACATGAGGATGTAGTGGAGACAGTGCAGTCTTTGGACTCAGACCTGATTTAAAAGTCTGAACCTATTTGTTTGAGTGGGTTTGGCAGAACCTTTGGCTTCCTGAATATGCATGTACTAATCTGTTAACTGAGAAAAATTCTAATGATCCACAGAGCTGTTTTGAGAATTTGGTGAAGTAATATTTGCAAAGTGCCAAGCACACAGTATTTGCTTTCAATAAACAGTAGCTTCCACTACAGATTCTTTGGATAAAATTCCATTAAACAACTGACTGTAACAAAACAACATTACAAACCTAAGTTTAGGTTACTTTTGGGTAACTTTTTGTTTCTTTTTTTGTGAGGCTGCTTTTGTTAGTAAGTGTCCAAATTAATGTAGAACATTTTCAGAACACTCTTAGTGCAATTTTAATCAAGCATCTAACATAGGAGATAAGGGTGTCCTCGCAAGTGAAATAAATAGGTCACAGATGTGTAAATATCATATCTTTTCTCTGGTATGAGAAAATGAAGATGAAAATGAATTCTAACATATATAGTTGACCTTGTGAATAGAAAATATTTAAAAGGAAAGAGGGTGTAGGGGTAAAAAACGAGGGGAAAAAGAACGTGATAGTAATAAAGAAAAAGGAAACAAAGCTTATGTATATGGGGGTGGGGGTTTGCAGGATGGGAGGGAGTGGAAAAAATGGGAATCAACTCGTGTCATATTCTGGTACAAACTCTCAGTGTTGAATGCGATGATGATGTGTATTCATAATGTGCCAGTAAATGTTTGAATAAAAAAAAAGAAAACTAAAAATGCTGAAGAAATTTTTGTTTGATTCAAGTGATATGTGGTCCTACGTTTTCTTCTTTGCTAAAAGACCCCAAAAGAAAAATTACAGACAATACTTACAAATCTGTCTATTGTAAGTGGAAGATAAAATGTGCAGAGGTGTTAGGATGGGTAAAACATATCAGCTGCAGATATGATATTGACAAAAGGGCTTCCTTTCTACTAAGGGACGTCATGGCTCAGTGATGGAATTGATATATGGCTGACCTACAAATATTAGCTAAGTAGAATCTCAGAAAAGTACTGAAATGCTAGTGAATACAGTGATGTCTTTGTCTGCATTAGACGGAACTCAGTAAACCACATCGGTAACGGTCAACAGCGGCTCAAGGATCTTTTCCAATCATTTCTTTTGCTTGTAGCTTATTTTTTAGAGTTTTAGCAAGTTGCGCCTTTTAAAGTTGCACAGCCTCAGCTGCAGCATTTGGGTACAGGCTGCAGGTGATTAGGGAGCACCGTGCCCTATAGGTTAGTGTTCCCAGGCTGGGTGGCTGTGACGTTCAGGGTGCTAAGTTCTCATTTAAAGTGCTCCTCAGCCTTCCAGACTTCTTCTGCCCACTTGAAATCAGTGTAAACATAAAAGCAGGAGCTTCCTTTTCCTGCTCAGCTCTCTGCAGGTTTTGGACGTTGGTCACTTCCTAGGTGTGGCTGAGAATTGCTCCATTTCCTTCAAGGGCAACCAGCAATAGTTGTCTCTGCACCACCTTGTTGTCACGGCAACAAGGAAAAAAAGTAACAAAGTTTATCAGATCAGGTTGTCACCATGGCTACAATTATTCTCCCCTGGAATTACAGGACAAATCAGTGAACACATGCCTTTCCCTCTGTTTTCTGAAGATCAGTCTCAGATTTCCTTGGTTGTCTCTGACTTTTTGTAGTGACTACTCACAGTCCCATTTAAACCGAAAGGTCACGAGTGAACTCTGTGTCCACCTCTTCTTTCTTCAGTTTTTAAGTTTGTTTTCCCAGGAAATGTAATTTATTGCTCCAAGCATTTTCTTTTCTTAGATTCCACACTCTGTTCTGCCAGTGCATGCAGAAGGCTTACTCAGGCTCTTCCCCTGAAAAGGAAAATAACAATTTGACTATTAAGCCAACCAGAAAACAAACATCATTTGGTTCTAATTTAAATTTAAATTTAAATCCCTCCCACTCAGTCACCCGGAGGAGTCACTGTGAGCTGGTGTAGAATAGCTGAAAACTTTTACCCATGTGTTTTACTAATGATGATGAGATTCTTCTCAAATTTTCCCATTTTTGAAGGACATATTATCCAAAGCTATGCTGGCTACATTAGCTGGCGGTTGTACAGATATCTCACAAATACTGGAAAATTCAGGGAACAGTAAGGAAACAAATAAACAAACAAACAAATACGTAAACTGCAATCACTCATAACTTCAACAGGCCTCGATCTGGAACTTTTTGTTGTCACCTTTTTAAAAAATAAAGATTTAGCTCAGTGATTCTGGCACCTAATATGTATGCTAACCACGTGCACGGTAACCACATACAATACTGAATACATCAATACTGGGAGTGGAGACTCACACCCATCAGCAATCAGTACCACATACCACAGTGTGAGACATGGTGATTCAGGCCTGTAATCCCAGTACTTGGAAAGCAGAGGCAGGAGGATTGCTGTGAGTTTGAGGCTTAGCTCAGGGCCAGCCTGAACTACAAGGCGAGACCCAGTTTCAAAAAAAAAAAAAAAAAAAAAAAAGACCAAAAGAAATAATGTCAGGCCAGGGGTTTTGCTCAGTGGTTCCGGAGCCTGCCCTGCAAGTGGAAGGGCCCTCAAGGGCCTGGGTTCAATCCCTGATAACCACATACAACAGTGCTGGCTGTGGTGACTCACGCCCACCCGCAATCAGAACCATAGACCACAGTGCTGGGTGTGGTGGCTCACGTCTGTAATCCCAGCACTTGGGAGGCAGAGGCAGGAGGATTGCTGTGAGTTCGAGGCTGAGTTTAGGCCAGCCTGAACTACAAAAGTGAGACCCTGTCTCCAAAAAAAAAAGTCATATATTTGTTCAAAAATACAGTCATCTCCCGCCCACCCCCATTTTCTAAACTTTTTCTAAAACATTACAAACTCGCCGTGGTGATGAGAGTGAAGACAGGCTGTTTCACTCACATTTACAAGCATACTAGGCTCTCCTCTTAACAGTTTCAACTCACACTCCCCTAATGTATTCAACTCAGGGGTCCATGCCTTTTCTGTCTGCAAGGTTTTAATTTTTTTTTTTTTTTTTAGGTTTTTTGAGACAGGGTCTCACTTTTGTGGTTCAGGCTGGCCCCAAGCTCAGCCTCAAACTCACATCCCAATCCTCCTGCCTCTGCCTCCCGATTGCTGGGATTACAGGCGTGAGCCACCACGCCCGGCACTGTGGTATGTGGTACTGGTTGCTGCCGGGTTGAGTCTCCACACCCAGTATTGTTATGTGGTTACCGGGGAATCGAACCCGGGCCCTTGC
>PVIR01044234.1:0-11325 GCA_004026965.1 Petromus typicus
CCCGGTAGCCACATGCCTATACTGGGTGTGGAGACTCACGCCCAGCAGCAGCCAGTACCACATACCACAGTGCCGGGCGTGGTGGCTCACGCCTGTAATCCCAGCACTCGGGAGGCAGAGGCAGGAGGATTGCTGTGATGAGTTTGAGGCTGAGCTCAGGGCCAGCCTGAACTACAAAGCGAGACCCTGTCTCAAAAAAAAACCTAAAAAAAAAAAAAAAAAGAAAGGAGGAAATGCTGCTAGTTTCCTTCCCATGGACACTGCCTGAGGGTCTCTTAAGGTCACCTCATACTCCCCATTTTTCAAAGAACCTTTCATCAAGGAAAGCTGAGGTACTACCCAAAGCACCATATTCATAAGGATTAAACAGACTCCATACTTGTATTGTGGTATGAAATTGTGAAATTGAAATTAACAATGATAAAAGCAAGACACTACTCACCTTCTTTATTTTCAAAAGACAAAGCAGGATCACTATCATCTACATAAGCAGTCTAATGATAAAATCAAGTTTTCTGTAAGCTATGACCTGATACTGTAGGTGATTTTTTTTTTTTGTAGGTGATTTTTTTTTATAAGGTTTACAATGAGCAACAGGGAGAAAAAGCAAAAGTTGAAATTGCAGTTTCATCAGAAATGAAGTACATGCAAATTTAAGGGTTTTGAGAATTTTGCTGTGGAGATATTAAAATTTAAAAGAAGCCAAGTACTTTATGAAAATGTCTTGTCTTATTCTTAGGAATTAATAATTTCTCACCCCTCACTAGCTCTAAGTTACAAAAGTGAAAAGCTTTTGTATAAGAAATAAACCCCAGGGATCCCAGTTAGTCTAAAGGCAACAAGGAAGCAAATTTCTCATGTATGCTCATGCAGACACTCAGCAACCTCTACATCCTTGATTCCAGAGGACCTGGATACTGCTCACACATGTAGCAGTTCTAGGTTTCATCCATATGATGCTGCTCTTATATCCAAGAGTTGTGGGATCATATATGTTTCCATATACAAGAGTTGTGGGATCATAGAGGTTTCCAGCAAGACTGAAGAGGAAGTTGTATTAAGACACCAGTGCATCTCTGAGAATGCAGTGTGTGAGACTGTGAGACTGTGAGGGTGCAGATGAATGTTCAGTGGAGAACCTGTTGTGGCAAAAGGGAAATTGAAAGCACTTGAGAGACTCAGGATGTGGGTAAAGAAAGGAATTTTACTCACTAGTGAGAATCAGCCAAGTGGGAAATGAGTCCTGATTAAAGTGACTGTCCTTTACAACTTCACAGCCAGATTTATAGATTACAGGCAGGTGACAATTTGATTTACAGTTACAGAATTCTTACATAGCTACATTTAGGCTAACAAAACTCATCAGATCTTATTTTCCATGACTACAGATAGTTACCCTTTAGAGAACCACATGCTACATGTCAGAAAGGTGAGAGGAAGGGGACAGGTAAAGCAGCCCTGCTGATTTGCATATGGCCAAGCCCAACCACTGCCCTGAGGACTCTTCACAGGCTGCTCAAAACTAGTGCAGGAGCCAGTCCCAGTCAGGACACAGCATGGACATGGGGGTCCCCAGTCAGCTGTTGGGCTGCTGCTGCTCTGGATCCCAGGGGGTGGGGCAGCACTGGTGACTTGCTAGTGACTTCTGACTTGCTCAGCTCAGTGGTACCATTACTGGATTCCATCAAAATCCTCTTTTAATGTGATTAATTGTGAGATATTTGTTTTTCTGTTTGATTCTTAGGTGCCAGATGTGACATTCAGTTGACCCAGTCTCCAACCTCCCTTTCTGCTGCTATAGGAGAAGCTGTC
Organism: Petromus typicus; assembly: GCA_004026965.1. NCBI lineage: Eukaryota > Metazoa > Chordata > Mammalia > Rodentia > Petromuridae > Petromus > Petromus typicus. The sequence continues at coordinate 1,813 of PVIR01044234.1, forward strand.
ACCATCATTTGCAAGACTAGTGAGATGTAAGTGAAGTTTTGCATTAGAATCAACAGAAACTAGGAAAAGCACCAAAACGGTTGATGTATGCTGCTTCTAGCTTAGCATCTAGGGTCCCACTGAGGTTCAGTGGTGGTGGATCTCGGACAGATTACAGTCTCACAATCAGTGGCCTCCAGCCTGAAGATGCTGCAAATTATTTCTGTCAACAGAGTTCGGACACTTCACTCAATGATACAAGCCATGACAGAAACCTCCCACAGAAGCAGAAGTGTGAAGTCCATGCCCCAGCTGCTCCTCTTCATCCCTCCACCTGATGCTGAGAGTGTTTGTCAAACAAATGAGGCTTTGTCACTGAAAGATCTTGTAAGAGGAGGTAGTGAGGCTCCTCCAAATCCTAACTCTTTGTCTGCTCACTCCCGGCAGCACAGACAGCACAGTCTCTTCCCAGATGACCCTGAGAACAGAACTTACAACATTTGAAACTTAAAGAAAAAAATCCCAACTGAAGTCCTCCTGTGCACGCTGCCTTCTTCTGAGCTTGGAAGTACTTGACCTTGAATACACACAACATACTAAGAGAAAAGTTTTGTGACCATTGGGAGGGAAAACAGGACGTGAGCATGTGTGGACCATGATAATGTCACTAATGTACACAGAAATATTTTGTAGGTTGCTCATGTAATAAACTAAGTATTATTTCCATGACATCAGGCCCACGTTGAGTATGAATTTATCAGATGTTGAAAAAAATATATTTTTATTTTAAAAAGGAAGGGTATTTAATTGATGAATTATCTTGTATAAATAAAATTTGGTCCTGAATATAAACCTAATATTTCTGTAGGGAACATTCTCTTTTCCATGGACACAGTGGACACCACTTTCCAGAGAGCTTCCTGACAAGGTGCAGAGCTTGTTTAATCCAGGCACTGATTAAGAGATGCACTGCAGATTGCAGGTTTGCAACTCAGCCCTCATTATAAATGGGACTGCCAGATTCTGGATCGATTTGAAAAGCAGCCATTAGCCTGTTAAAGACATAAAAGACTTCATCTGTAATTATGAATCTTGACCAAGTGTTTCCATTTGGTTGTTTAAAGAGTAGTGTTGATTTACTTCTGAAACCTCTCACCTTATGTTTACAATATATCTCCATGAAGTGTTTAGCTATAGTAGCAGATGTGCTGCTTATACTTCAAAGCACATCCCCCACTTTGGGCTCCATCCACATCTAGGAGAAATCTGAATTTGAGTCACCAGGACTGTACTGGTCACCATTTTCTTAAAAACTCACTGTCAGGTGGGAGGCCTTGTGTCTCAGATCCCTTTCTCTGAGATAATTTCCTGTGAATATTGGTACCTCTATTTACAACTATAATTCTTTTATTATTTGGGAGAACCTGGCTGCTTTTGTGTTTCTGTGAGAAAGAAAGCTCAGGGCCATATTTGCAAAGGGAAAAAAATATGGCCAAAAACATTGTATATCAAATCAAATAAATTGTTAACAGAATCATTCATGAACGAAGGTATCACAGTCATTTCTAACCTAGATCCTGAGATGGAAAACTGCTCAGCTTCCAGTCCTCCTGTGATCTGAGACATCAGAAGAGGATGTAGTTGTCACCAGCAGTCACAACCAGAAGGATGGAGAGAGGTAGTGGCTGGAGAGTCACCTGATTATGGGTAACTGGCAGCCATGACCATGAGCTCTCAAGCCCGGATTCCCAGAGAAGTCCAAGGACCACACTGTTAGGGGCCTGAACTTCCAATAACAGATGTGGTCAGTCTTCTAGGGAAGGACCAGAGAATTTGCTACTTCTAGAACCAAATTTTGTGACTTGAGACCCCTTAGCCAAGTAGTGACAATACTGTAGAAACTAGTTCCCTCTATCAAAGCACACTTGAAAATTCTACTATAACTTCTCCTTTGCCTTAAGATAAACCCTGTAATAAAAGAGAAGAATATCATCGTATTTGTACAACTAGGAGTGATCAAGAAGAAGAATAATATCCCATGTTCTTTGAAGAAAAGCTGCATCTCTGTTATATTCTCAGAAGCTGAAGGCATCAGAGCAAGCAGCTGGGGGAGCCTGGCTCTCGCTTCTGCTTCCCTGGCTGATTTTTGTCACAGTGTGTTTCACTGTGGGAGGCATTTTAATATACTGTTGACAGTAATAAGTTCCAAAATCTTCAGCCTCCACACTGCTGATGGTGAGAGTGAAATCTGTCCCAGACCCACTGCCACTGAACCTTGGTGGGACCTCAGAGGCCAAGGTAGATGCATAAGAGATCACAAGTTTGGGTGCTTTCCCTGGCTCCTGGTGATACCAGGCCAAACCTTTAAGTATGCTTTGACTGGCCTTGCATGTGATGGTGACAGTGTCTCCTATGGATGCAGCATGAGAGGATGGAGACTGTGTCATCAGGATGTCACATCTGACACCTGAAATTAGAAACATAAAAACAAAAATCTGTCAGATTAATAATATTACATTTCATTGCAGAGCCAGCCTCAATATTTCTGAAAATAGTAACATAGCATTGTCCTCTTTACCTGGGATCCAGAGCAGCAGGAGCCCCAGGATCTGAGCGGGGACCCTCATGTCCATGCTGTGTCCTGACTGGGACTGAGTCTTCTAAGCATGTGAGCAACTTGTTAAAGCCTGTGCTCTGGGCACATGCAAATCAGCAGGGCTGAGTGAGCACAGCTGCAGGGCTGTCTCATCTCAGTCACTCAGCACTGGCCCAGTGTCCACAGGTGTCCCCACTCAGACCAGGAGGCCACAGATGAGCCTGCAGACAAAATTTCTTCTGTGGGAACTTTTATTACAGAAAACATGTGGGAAAAATTATCAGCTCTCAGAGTGAATCAGGATTTACACTTATTAACAATTTCACAAACGTAGTAAGATTGTGTAAAATACACTGTTCAGAAGTAATAGAAGATAATTATGTCATTTAAGGCATCAACATCCTAGTAAGCATTTCTGTTACAAGTACAAAAATATTTCATGCTGAAATGACATTTCTTCACGTAAAGAACCCTTTTATTTTAAAAAATAAGTAGACCACTTCTCAGGTACAACCTAGATTTATTCAGAAGTGTGTCGTGATCGCCATAGGCCATCGCTGTTCTCTGCTTAGTGTTAACTCACCTAGTGCAGGTTTGTAGGGAGAGCTGTTCCTTCAGTGGCTGCTTCTTCAAGACAGAATATTATTCCCAACTACAGTGACTGTTGTACCAAAACAATAAAAGACTCCCATTCTTCATTGTTGGGCCCCTCTCACTTTCCCCCTGCTCTCCTTCCACGTGAGAATCCTCTTCTCTGTTCATCAGCATGAAAGTCTGACCAGTGGTGTCAGACCTGAGAACTACTATTTCCACAAAAAATAAGACTCTGGTGAAGTGACTCCTGCATTAGTCCTGACCCTCTATGCTTAATTCTTTCCAGAAAGCATCCCAAGAGCCCCTCACCTGGGAGATTCACTGGGGTGTGATACCGGGCAGCACATCCCTGGGGACTCAGGAGCATTTCTTCTGGAACCTGTAGCTTTGTAGCAATCAGGAGAAGATGGAGCCAGGGGAGATGCTTCCTAGAAGACCTTGGGGAGGGGCTGTTCTGGTATGGACCCTCTGCTTTGCTTCCTTTGACTCACTAGCAGTGAGTGGGGTGAACATCGCCATAGCCAATGTGGGTGTGTAGGGATCTCTAGTGTGTGCTGTCCTCATCTTGAATGCACTCTCAGGTGGGACAGCTGGGTCTCATCATAGGTGTATTGACAGTTTGTTGAGGATCCCGCATAGTCTTCCATAACAAACCTATTTATATGCATCTTCAAAGTGATCCATAAGTATTCCTTATACTAGATGTCCTCAACAGAAATTTTATTGTACTGGGTTTTCTTTAATAAAAACCTAACTAATTTGAAGTGAAATCTCAATGTCGCTTCATTTTGCCTTTATCTGATGACAGAACATTTGAACATTTGTCCTACATTGTGCAACCATTTGTTTCTTCATTTAATGCAATTTGTCCCTTCTAATGGATTACTTGTTGTTTTGTTCCCACTATATAATGAATATTACTTTTCAGATGAATAACTGGGAGAGAACGTATCTACTGTGTAGGCTGTCTATTCACTTTGCTCATTGCTTTCTTTGCTGTGCAGAAACAACACAATTGGACATGATGCACTTATCTAGTCTTACTTTTAGTTCCCGAGTTATCTGGGTCCTATTTGCAAAATTATTTTCTGTGTCAGTTTCTATTTTTTTCTACTAGTTTTAATGTGAAATTCTTACATGTAGGTCTTAATTTTTTTTAATTTTTAATCTCTATTGGTACATTAAATATACACATCATGATTACACTCCATAATGGGGATTTGTACCAGTATAAGACACAACTTAATCCTCAATTTTTCCCATAGCCCTACCCACCCTACCACCCGCCCATATACATAAAACTTGTTTCCTCACTTTTTTGTTACAATCTCAACATTGTCCCCTTTCATCTTATTTTACATTGAGCATTTTCTATTTCACAATATATAACATACAATTCTAGGACTCATTTACATCTTTATATTCTCATACCAGAGAAAAGATGCAATATGTACCTATCTGTGCCCTATTTATTTCACTTATGAAGATATCCTCAAGGTATGTCCATTTAAGTAGAAATGATTCAAACTTATCATTTTTTATGGCAGAATAATACTCCATTCTGTAGAAGAACCACAGCTTTTTTTATCCAGTCTCCAGTTGATGGACACGTGGGTTGTTTCCAAGATGTAGCAATCACAAACTGGGCTGCTATAAACATGGGTGCACATATGTCACTGTGATAGGAGTCTTTTAATTCTTATGTGTATATACATAGCAGGGCAATGGCCGGGTCAAATGGCACCTCCAATCCTAGCTTTTTGAGGAATCTCCAAACTGATCTCCACAGGGGTTGTACGAGTCTACAGTCCCACCAACAGTGGAGAAGGGTTCCTTCTTCTCTCCAGACTCACCAACATTTGCTGTTGGCTGATTCTGAAATGGCAGCCATTCTATGTGGAGTGAGATGAAATCTCAATGTTGTTTTCATCTGCATCTCTTGAATGACTAATGATGTTGAGCATTTATTCATATGCTTCTTAGCTGCTTTTGCTTCTTTGCTGCTTTTTCTTCTTTCTCTGAAAAATATCTGTTCATTTCAGATGCCCATTTTTGAACTGGGTCATTAAATTTGGGTGGGCTGATTTTCTTTGAGCTATTTGTACATTCTAGATAGTAGCCCTTTGTCTGAGGAACAGCTGGTAAAGATTTTTTCCCACATTTTTGGTTGCCTGTTTGCACTGTTGGTGGTTTCCTTTGCTGTGCAGAAGCTTTTTAAAAGAATGAGGTCTCATTTGTTGATTTCCTCAGCCAATTCCTGTGCTATAGAAGTTTTGTTCATGAAGTCTTTCCCTAAGCCAATGTCTTCAAGAGTTTTACCTAACCTGTTTTGCAGTAGGTTTAGAGTGTCTGTTTTAATATTTAGGTCTCTTATCCACTTTGATCTTAGCTTGGTACATGGTGAAAGAGTTAGATCTAGTTTTTACTCTGGCAAGTTAAAGCCCAGTTTTTCCAGCACCATTTGTTAAAGTGGCTATCTGTCCTCCACTGAGGATTTTTGGCTCCTTTGTCAAAGAATAAGGTGGCTGAGTGTCTCTGGAGTAATTTCTGGATCTTCTAGTCTACTCCATTGATCCTTGGGTCTGTCACTTTGCCAGTACCAAGCAGTTTTTATCACAGTGGCTTTATAGTATAGTTTCAGGTTCGGAGTTGTGATACCCCTCCACCATGTCCCTGTTGCTTAGAATTGCTTTGACTATTCTAGGTCTTTTGTGGTTCCAGATGAAAGTTTGAATTTTTTTCTCTAGATCTGTGAAATATGCTGTTGGGATTTGAATCGGGATTGCGTTGAATGTGTAGAGTAGTTTTGGCAGTATATCTATTTTGACAATATTGGTTGTTCCTACCCAGGAGCAAGGTATGTCTTTCCATTTTTTGATATCATCTTCTATCTCCCTTTTCAGAGTGCTATAGTTTTCAGAGTAGAGATCTTTCACCTCCTTTGTTAGATTGATTCCTAGGTATTTTATTTTTTGGGGTGCTATTGTGAAAGGGACTGACTCTCCAATTTCTATCTCAGTGGGTCTACTGTTTGTGTATATGAAGGCTATTGATTTTTGAATGTTGACCTTGTAACCAGCTACGCCGCTAAAATTGGCGATTAAGTCCAGCAGTTTTTTAATTGAGTTTTTAGGATCCTCTAGATAGAGTATCATATCGTCAGCAAATAATGACAATTTAACTCTGTGTTTTCAGAAAAAGATGACAAGAGTAAACAGAAATATCATTTCTGAGTGGATAAAAACACTAAGCATAATAAAAGGTACTCCACTAATAGTGGTTCCAGTTTGTTTGTAGATAGGGTATCAGTTTGTTACAACATAATATATTTGATGGCTTCCAGTTATAGGGATATGGTGGGATGAAAGTTCAATGTATTTTGTCAGAGTATTATTTAAGTAACTGAATATTAATAAACCCATTGAATTTTAGCTTAGTTTCCAAGGAAACTGAAATGCTGCATGGCACAAACTTGCTCCTTCTCCCTGTGGTTCTGTCCATGGTGATGGAGGAGGAGACCCTGAATGGACCTGGACACTCACTGCCCCAATTGCGCTGAGTAACAGTAAAGAGCCAAGGTGCAGGGGAAAAAGTCGATGGAGCATGGGAGGAACAGCTGAAGATATGTGATGTATTCACTTATATAATCTTGTTCCATCAAGATGAAAGTTCTATGAAGGCAGGAGCTCACTTTGCTCTAATTGTCTTCTGCTCAGAGCATCCTGGCTCTAATACTCTTAAATTTGTACTGCTGCATAAGAGTAATTTTCCTATTATTTGTATAATTTCTGTTATGACTGATGTTTGTATGTCCCCTAAGGCCTCATAGATGGGTTTTTTATGGAAATGCTGGCTGGAGAGTGTGTGATGCTGGAACTGTTTCATGTGTAATGAGTAGACACTAGAATTAAGGATGTGAGTGTTATAAATCCTAAATAACCTGGATGAAATTTAAGGGATGTAAACAATTTGGTCTCCCCTTGTTTGTTTTGCTACCTCCTGCCTCACATGAGCTGTCTCTTCCTTAGATGTTTGCCATGCCACCCAGCATTGGAGCCAGAGGATTATGGCCTCAAATCTGTACAAACTGTGAGACAAATAAGCCTTTCTTCTTTTAAATTTTTGTATCAGGTATTTTGTCTCTGCAGTGAGAAAAGCAAAAGGGCAGTTTCATAAATATTTTTAATTTTGTTGTCAGCAAAATGGAATAAAAATTCCTGTGAGGATTTGGAAGCTCCAGTTTTTCACCAGTTACCTCTAGGTGGCGCTGTAATCTATTGGATCCGAGAGTGGCAGAGTTGACAGAAACTTGAGATGCTCCTTAGAAAGTGACTGACTTGATGAGCAGGAAGAAGATAAGAGGTAACAACTCCTGAGAGTGTGTTTTATGATAGAAACACCCGAGGGCTGATTTGGACATAAGGAGCTGTGTAAGAGGCAGAGGTCCAAGATGAACATCAAATGCCTGTTAGAAGAGAAAAAAAGAAATGAACTAGTGTTAGAGATATAAACTCTGTATTCTCTTAATTCTAATAACATAAACACATTCCGTATACTGATACAATAACTGGGTTTTCAATACAACTTGAAACTTTTATGCTGATATAAAAAGATCAAAGAAATGTACTTATTCTTTTCAAGTTATCTGTAGTGGTTTTTTAAGAGTTTTGGAAATTTTTCTTATAGTCTGAAGATTTTTTCTTGACATTCATATTCACAAACAGTATCATATTTCCCTGGTTATGGCGAGTTTGAGCTGTCTTTGAATTATGTACTGCCTTGGCTCACCACAGTGCTCCTTTTGTAGCGTTCATGTTCTCTAATGCTCTGTACAGGCTCCTGAGGTCAGGGCTGGCTGCTGAGCACTCTGTTCTCAGGGGAGGACATTCCACACAGCTCAACTGAGACAGAATGGAGTCCCAACCCTATTCCTCCTCTTCCTGGTACTCTGGGTCTCATGGGCTAGGTTTAGAAAAGTCATTATTTAAAAGTGAGTGATGACATTATCACATGGAAAGAAATAGTTGTCTAAACTTATCCAATTATTTGGTCAGAGAAGCTCAATATTAATAACTTTTAATACATTAGCAATGCAATGATATTTCTTAGTGACAGTTAACAGTGGAGATATCATATGGTTCAGACTCCAGTCTCCTTGGCTATGTCCACAGGAGAAAGGACCACATCTGCTGCAAATCCAGTCAGAGTCTTATATCCAAATCCAACCTGAATAACTACTTGTCATGATACTAGCAGAATCTGGCACATCTCCCAGACTCCTTTCCGGGGCATCCATCCTGGCATCTGAAGTTCCTGACCAGCTCAGCAGCCCTAGGTCTGCAACAGTATTCACAACTATTATGAGAAGCCTGCAGGCTGTAGATGTGGTGGGTTATTACCGTCTGCAGGGTTACAGTGCTCAGTCCATGGTACTTAGCCTGGGACACAAGCCAGCATCTGTTCTGCATCAGGTGCATCCTCCCTGCTCAGCCGTGTTTCTCTCTCACCTGTAAGACAGGCAACATCAGCACAATAGTCATGGAGGCTTGTGCAGGACTAAGGGAAGTTTAAGAGCAGCCTGCCCTGAGTCTTCTGTACATGGAGTTGTGACATGACACCTCTCTAATCACCTGAAGTGGGCCTTGTGCTACCACGTTCAGCAGATTTTGCATCCCTGATACTGTTTCCACATGGGTGGATTAAATTTACTGCCCACACTGAGGCTTCAACTGCATCTTGCAAAGGGGCCCGATGCTCACATCCCTAGCACTTTAGTCACTGCCTCCCTGTGCCTGATCACACTGAACCTCTTCGCTTATTTTATTTTTGTTTGGTTTATATTCTCTTTATTTCTTCATCGTGCATCTTGGGAAACCAAACAGCTCACATTGCATTTCTTCACCCTGCTCATCTCCATGCCCCTCACTCTCTACCTTGGGCATCTCTCCCATAGCCTCAGTGCCTTCATTTCATGCACTTCTTCTTCACACCTAAGTCTGTTGTTCTCTCATTCACTGTACAGCTGTGTTTTTCTAGTCATGTTCCCTGGTCAGTTTGTATTTCTTTTTTCTATACCTTTGTGTTGAGGAACTAGATTCTCTGCTCTTGCTTAGTCATCTAGATCACCCCTGCCCACCATTCTCACATCCCATGTCCTCCTCCATGGCCTCTTCTGTAAGTGCAGCCCAAAGTGCTCATTGTCCCTATCCACGTGTCACACTGTTCACTACACATGTGAGCAAGATCCCTGTGACTGTGGTCTGTAAACCCCAGGTCATGCACAAGCTTTAATCTTTAACAGTATTCTATCCTCCTGTTTCTAGCTTCATTTTCCTATCTTGACA
>PVIR01044235.1:0-11327 GCA_004026965.1 Petromus typicus
CCTCCATGTGTAGCTGGATCACTCTTCTCCATTTAATTTAACCTGTAAAAAGCCCCAGGGCCACTTCACTTCAACTCTTGTCCCCAGGCTCACGATAAAATAAGAGCCAAGACCCCCAAACCTCCCCTGGAAAAAGTCAAGATGCCAAACTAGGACATGTGCATCAGCCCTGGTGGCCAGCATGACCACCACTGAACTCTCTTCACCTGGAGCTCGTAAAGGTTCATTTAGACTCAATCTCACATCAAATTAGCACAGGACAATTTAGGTAAAAGCACATGCACAGTAGATACAACTGACATGACTATACCAATCATGTTGTCAGCCAGACTCTGAAAGATCCTCATGAGAGGTCCCCAAACTGGCACAGCATCATAAACTGACATCATATGTGCCTATCCACTGCCCATGCCATTTTCCATCACAAGTTGAGCCACTCACTCTGAGCATACTATTGCTTTAAGCAACTTTGCTGTGTTTCCCATCCTTGGGGGCAACATCCAACTCCTGTTGGTCATGCACAAAACCTAACAGGCTTTTTCCGGACCCTATCACCCACGTAATGGAATGGCTCTAATGTTGAGGCCCATCTTGACACCCCTGGGGCACCTAACCTTCATTTAACTCCAGCAGCTTCATTAGACTATTCTACCAGCCTCCTGATACTCCTCTCCCTGGATCCACCCACTTTTCACACCAACTCATCTGCCAACGGTTTGATCATGCTGAAAATGCAGCTCTGACTACTCAACATCTTTTCAAGCCTCCCAATGACAGCCTGCTCCTTTCTAAAGTATGTTTAGACTCCCCAACGTCATAACAAGGCTCCACACCTCCACAAGTACCCTATTATGCGCCTCTTCCCACACACTCACAGTTTTAGGTTTAGTCAAACTCAACTATGTACCCGGAGGCATGTTTGGCGCTTTCAATGAAAAAGCCTCAGTATTTGAAAACACTAAAAGTGTCAAGGTTTTCCAGTTCCACTGGAAAACACTCCAAAGAACTGTAGCTCTCTAATCTCAAATGAAGGCTGAATCAACATTTTGAATTTTTCACTTGAATTTCAAAGCACCTGGCAAAATCAAATTTAAAAACTCACAATATCATTGCTCCCAGATTTTTTTCTTGCCCTTGCACCCAATGCCCTAAATTTATTTTTCCTCACATGATATTTAAATATCTTTTTGAAATTTATTTGGAAAAACACTTGGAATTGCCCAAGGTTTTCAGAAGTTATTATTATTGCTTTTAGCCAGGTAAAAGAAAATTGCCCAAAAAAAGAAAAAAATGCACCCTTGGAAGTTGAAAATATCTAATTGCACTTAGAATGTCTAAATAAAGATGACATTTCAGTAGATAACAACAGAAGACTTGTGTTGTGTATTTTCATGTTCCATTAAGAACTGACCATTGCATTCACAGTTTATAAAATAATCTTCAATAGACATGGGCTTCTTTTGTTTACCTACTATGTGGTGAAAGAAAAGCACATTTGAAAAACTTAATAAAGTGCCATTTATGTGGAGAAATCCAGAAAACATACCTGTGGCTTCTCTATTCCAGAAAGAATATCTTGTACCCTCTTTACTTCCAACTCGTACTCTGCATTGCAAGAGAGGAAAACAAAAAAACAAAAAATACCATTAGAGTACTGTAAGGATATAAATTTCCTCCCCCTCCCCTTTTAATGAAGGCCATCCCTAAGTCAGTTGCTTGTTTCCATGGACATTTGGTACCATGAACCTGCAAATGGAAATAAGAAGCGGGTGTGCCTATGAGATGAGATTTCCCTGTGGCTGCACTAATTTGCCAGGGTACTTTTAAGTAATCACAGTGCCAATTGGATTGAGTTCCACTCAGTAATTCAATGAACAATAGGGAATAAAGGGTTATAAACAGGACAGGTTGAAGCAGAGAGTAATGAAGAGATGAGGTGGAAGGGAGAGAGGACAGTACACATACGCCTGAGAGACAAAACTTTTTGGTTTAGTATATATGTATATACACATGTGTGTATGCATGTGTGCATATATATGTGTGTATATATGTATGTATACATATATATACATGTATACATGTGTGTGTGTGAGTATATATATATATATATATATATATATATATATATATATATATATATACATTTGTACATGTAGGTCAAATGTTTAACTCTGATAGTCACTGGAGAATTTAAGAGAGGGACTGACACGATCCTAGTCTGAGTTTAAGAGATATGTTTGGCTTCTATGTGAATAATGGATATCAATTTGGAAGCAGAAATTTGGAGCCCGTATTGCTGGCAGTCTAGGTAAAGGACAGAGCTGGCCTACCCTAGAGTTGGTAGTAAATATGGTAAAAAGAGAACTAGCTTTAGAGATACAGATGCTGAAAGACTGGGTGTGACAGGCAGTAGTGCAGGAATGTGGAGAATCAAAGACAGTTTTCCACTTAATCAAAAAGATAAAGGTTATCTTTTAATAAAATAGAAAATTGACATGGGCCACAGTGTTTGAGAATTATGTTTAAGAAATTAAAGAGGAAAATGCTTGGAATACAAAAGTTGGGATGGCAAGGATGTATTTTTTTTAAATGGTAAATGACAGTCAGTAAATATTCTGCTTGTCAGACTATCTTCTTGATTTTCACAGCCTGCTTGATGAGACTCTCATTTTAAGTTTACAGCAAATTTAACTGTTCAACCAAGTTCACGAGCTACATGATAGAGAGGTATGATTCCCAAGATGTATGCCTGCTCTAAGCTATTTCAAGTCTAGTAGGTAGCAGGGGTCATGAAAGAAGATCTGCTACTACAATGCCATGCTCCTATCCATCGAGAGCATCCAAACAGCTTCCTAAGAACCAACAGGTAGCTGATCCTGTGGAGAAGCAGGCACATGGATGGGAGGGAGAAGCAGGACCAAGGAGTTAGAGGGGTTAGTCAGCCCAGTTCCTCACCAGGCTACTCATATTCATGGTGCAGGTACGATCTTGGTCATGTGCTCAGAGCCTCTCCCTTGTACCAAGCTCACTCTCAGCTCCTCACTGCCCTGCACATCCCAGAATCTGATCATTACTTTGTCTGTTTGTTCCCTTCCCTAAGATTGCCCTTTCTTGCTAAAATGTAAGCTTCATGAGGACACAGCTATTACAGGCCTTTTCCGAGAAGAACTAGAAAAATATTTCAAACTCTGCTGGCCACACACAGGTCTCTGTTACATATCCTTCTTTCTTTCTATGATCCTTTCAAATGTAATGAGCATCTTAACTTGTGGATCCTTTAAAGACAGGCTTCCAGCTTGCTGAATCCCTCTGAGGTCATGGTTACCATTTGTTAGTAGCACCTAAGCACAGATCCTGCATAGCTGGAGTTCAAAAAATAATTGTGACCAAATAAAAAATAAAATAGACATTAAAAATGACAAGAGAGTCCTAATTGAGTCCACTCTAAACTTTAAAAGGAGTAGGTTTTTCCTTTTTCCTATTGTATTCTATTTAGAAGAACGTGTTTACCATTATTCCAGTGAGAAAACAAGCAGGTCATGGTAATATCATCACATTAAAAAAACTAAAAGTCACAAGCTCACTTACAATCATGTATTCATGTTAAGATATAAAGGCTTATACTCACAAGTCAGAAGGATTTATCATCACACTTTCCAGAAGATCCCTACTAAGTACTCTGAAAAAACTGTATGAGTCAATAGTTAACTATGGGGGAGAGGGGCTAAAAACAAAAGCTACTAACATGGCTACAATAAACTAGTTCAGTCACTTAAAGCTGCAAAATCTAAATTACTGAGACTTTAAAGTATGCTATGGTTTTACTCAGACAGCTAAACACATTCAAACAAGGAGCTAAAGGAGATAAAGTTTCTGCTGTGTGTATATACACTTGAATTATCTTAGAAAGACAAGGAGCCAGACCCTTTAGGTAATGAAAATGTAGATGAGAAAAGGACAGAGGGACAGAAAGAAGGGAAGAATTAAGGAGACCTGCAAGAGAAAAACCCTCAGGACTATGTGCTGCACATAGTGCTTGAGGTACAAAGAATTAAGACAGAATAGTTTATTTCACAAAATTTGGAATGCCACCTTGCTTTCGAATAGATAACAGAAGAAATGGTTGTATTTCTGATAGAGAAAAGGAACAATGGGATAGAAGGGTAGATCAGAAGGAAGAAGATCAGTCCAAAATTAAAAAAAAAAAAAAAGACGGAATCTCAGGAGAGAGGCAGAAACACAAGTGAAAAATCAGACTGTGCGATGAAAACAATTTCCAAGACAGATCAACACAAAGATCAGATTTTGAAATAAACAACTTCCAAGAGAATCAACACATTTTTGTCCATCTGCCTCTAATTACAGTCACAGTAGCTGACACGGTGGCTGACTCTGACACCTGGACACCTGCTGGTTAGTAGTCACAGCAGCTGACAAGCTCTGAGTACATGCCGGTCACTGCACCATCACCTTGTGATATTTACAGCATTCCCCACAAGGTGGACCCAAGTTCTTCGCCTCATTTTCTAGCAGTGGGTAGGGCTAATGTCTGTTTCACATGACTGAAGCTGAGCACAATGCTGGCAAGTGTCTGCTGACCAAGATGGGAAGGTGAACAAAGGAGCAAGTTGAGGCTCAGAGAACAGATGTGTGACTTACTCCAGGTCCCAGAGCAAGTATAACTTTCGTTTGAATCATGGTCAACCAGCAGAATTCTGGGGGTCAGAAGGAAGCGGGTATAAGGTAACACAGGAGACTAGTAACATGAAAAGATTTGTGCTGATTTCTCTTTTTTAATTTGGAAAAAGCTACCAAATAAATAGAGTGAAGGCCACTGATGTGGAAAACAGGCAAGTAAGAGAAGTGTGAGGAAAAGCGGCCATGAATGGGACCGAATGAGCCAAGGACTCGGAAAGATCAAAACTAGAAAGGGCAATGGATACTGACAGGAGCAGACTAGATAGTGACTGCCACCTTGTGTCTGGTCAGACCTTGTTGTATCAGAAGAAATGTGGTGCCAAAGGCCACCTGGAGTTAACGTTCTAACTGCAAGCATGGAGAAAGAAAAGAAATATGTATTTACATCATATTCATTTAAGGGTTTTCCATTTGTGCTGCTACAGACTCAGAAAAATAAATAAATAAGTCCCAGGCACACAATTTTCATAAACAAGAGAATAAAATCTGTTTAACTGAACTAAAGTGACAGTTGCTTACCACATATAAAATAAACTCCTACATGAAAGCTAACAAATAGTTTCGTAAGAAAATGTTAAAATTCACAACTCAACTCCCTAAATAACTAAGTTAACTAAGCCCATCGACCCACCTCTCCCTAGGGATATTTACATGTGCCTCTGAACAGTCTACGAACGATCACTCCTTCCATAAAGGGGCTCTGGAGACCAGCTGTATGACAAGTGTATGTCAGAGCTTGGATCAGGCTCCCCTTGCTCATATGCTTTCGTTCTGTCACACATACACACACACACACACACACACACACACACCGTTCTCTCTCCACCCCCACCCCCACCCCCACATTGTAGACAGAGGAAAAAAAAAAAGGAAGACTAGCTACTCTTTTCATTGAAGTGAGTAAAGTAAACAAAACAAACCCTGGTGCTTTATCTTAAGGATGTTCTATTTCACAAAAAGTGAAAAGAAAACTTTTTTTTTCTTTCTTCCCCCTTAAGGACTTAGTGTGCACCAAATGAGTAAGAGACTGTCCATTTTAGGAAGGCCATAGGACAGGAATACCTTCTCCTGCTTCAGGGGTGGCTTCTTCCTTCCAGTTGGCAGCAAGTTTAGGGGCAAATCTCAGAGGCCAACTTTGTATTTCTCTTTCCTCACAGTGAAGCTACCACTGATAAAGGAGAAACATAATTCCTGACCTGCTAGGTAACAGATGTGCTCAATATGGAAATAAATTGCAAGACACAAAGGAAGAATAGCAAAAGTTTATTAAGCGAAAACTCCTGACAGACAGAAGAGTCCCAACTGGTTGGGCCACCAGGGCCCTTTGTCATGGGTAATATACAGCAAGATCATAATGTGGATATAACGTAAGTCACACTACCATCAACCCACAGCTGCTGAGGGAAATGAATCACACTGCAAGGGTAGCACATGGAAAGAACAATGGCATTTGTGGGGAAGGGAGGAAACACAGGTCCCTTCTGCTAACCCACCTATGGGTCAGATGCCCATCTGATCCTACTGGACCAGGGGTACTGACCACAGTATAATCTCAAATTTCTGTTCATCTCACAGGCCTGGCTACCATGTTTCCATCCTGACACCTAGCTCTTTGCCTCCAACTACAACTCTGATGCTTTTATTTTTTGTGCAAATTTCCTTGCGGGTCCAATTCTTCTATGGCTCTGTACTAATTTCTAACTTAGTTGCCTAAAATACTGCTAAGTTAATAACAAACAGATCCAAACTTTTCTTCCCCCTCCTTCAATTTTGTTGGTAACTGGTTGGCTGGATGGATACACTGCCCCACCTTCACATCCTTCCTCCTTAGTGTGTGAAAGGGTTTTCCCTGCGAGGAAGACCAACTCATCAGTAAACACAGGATACCAGCCATGGAGACAGCTTCACACAGAAAAACTGCATACAGGCATATTCTTGGGAGGGATATTTCTTGAAATGAAATGAGGAGGCAGCCTCCAGCTCACACACCCGCCCAGTGATCTGAGAACTCGCATATTTGAAAATGTGGGAGAGGGAGGCTCAGTTCAAGACCTAGGTCTTTTCTTCCTCTTGAAAAACAACTTGCCTAACAAGAAAATGAAGTAATTTTAGTAAAGGGAAGGTTAAAATAAAAATACACAAGCAAAACAAATAGTTTAAAAAAAAAAAAAAACCACACACATAGAGGGAAGATGTGTCATGTGAAATTTAAACTTTCCATAAATAATGGTTTTCATGTTTGCTCCAAAAAGAAACGTAAGTTCAGACTGTTTGAATAACTGCAAGGCCTAAACTAATTAAAACATCTCCTTTTATAAACACAATTTACTTCTTTGGTTTGTTTCACATTTTTTCCTCCTTAGAAAAGAAATACAACTACACATTTAGCTGCTAGCTATAGAATGGATGTAGGGTGGTAACAGCCTGCATTCCAATGCAATGACATCAGCATCACTGCTCTTTGAACCTTCTGTCTCCTCATTCACAAGACTTACTTGAAGATATGCCCATTAGAACAGAATATGGTCTCTGAGATTTGCCAAGAAACTGACGGAGCTATTCTCTTTAACAAATCACCTTCAATAAAATGGGAATGGGTAGGGATGGGTAGAAAATATGCACTGTCTGATCTTGCCCATCTTGGATATGAGGTTTAAAATCAACAGTAAACAATCAAGGCACTAAATTGAAAAAATACTGTAGGATGCAAAGGAAAACATGGCTCAGCAATAAGGACAAGCTGGAAATCCAGCTTGCAGCCTACTAGTAATACCTGTGAGAATGAATAAGAATGAAAAAATAAATGAAGAATGCTTATAGATGCTTTTACACTCAAAAAATTAATTGGTTATATTATGCTAGGAGGAAAAAGTAATCAATAAGTACATATTGAACTAATATAGGACTAATTATTAGGACTGATTATTTCGGAACTTCTAGTTAGTGATTATCATCTACCGGTAATGGTCTTAAAATTCAAATATTAAACATATTTGAAATTATCACAGAATACAGTTGTATGATGCTATATAAGAATGATGCAGTTAATCCCAAAAGGCAAATATTTCACAAATATCTTGAAAATTAATAGTCCTAATGCAAAGATAAACATTTTACTAAACATTTAGCCAGCTGAGTGATGACTTCAGATTCTGAAAGGTAGCCAAAGGGACACTAGATTCACAACAATGAAAAAGAAAGCAGTTAGCAGACAGATATAGGTCATATCAAGTTGTATTTTGGTCTAGGAAAATATCTTCAAGATATTTGGCTTCCAAAAGATCCTAGAACCTGAGAGAAAGGAGAAAAGAGGAGATGAACTCCTCTTCCAGGTGGAGTGACCGGCACGGTAGGAGGGATGGCCAGATGATATACATGGAACAGCAGGAGCTAAGTTCCTGTGAACTTGTCTTGCTATTCCTAGAATTCAGTAGGAAGAATGTTTTTCTTCCTGGTCCAAAATTTGAAGCAAGTCCTACCAGGAACATGCACATTAATCCACTCATAAGCAAATGGCTTTTTTAGCAAAGGATATATAGTAGGTAATAAGACAGGCACCAAACACTGCAAGGCGCAGATTTCTGAAGAAAACTAGGGGAAAGCACTATGTACCCTGTTTGACTGTCAGCCTACTCAAGATTTGTCATCCAGCCACCTTCTTTGATGTCAACTAAGTTGAGCTCCAGGAAATTGTTACAGTTTTTGAATTTCTGTCAATTTCCCTAAGAAAAATCCATATGTTTACTTCATTGGCAAATCTGTATGTGTACACGGAACTGGACAAATGCAACTAGCATTTTTAAGAACATCAAATTAAAGAGAGATGAGTCTTCCCCTTCAATGGATAAAGTACTACGTCTATGCTTGCCGACATGCTTAACAGCAGTCCTATGCTTTTCTTCCCCTACTGTTGGAACTGTTTACTAGCTCAGTGAGTCTAACGTGTGCCAGATATAGTTCCTTTATTTTGGGGGAAGGCTCAGCTCCATGATTATCCGGCAAGAGCTGGAACCCTCCCTGGGTGTGTAACAGGAAGGCAGTTGCTTAAACACAGGATAGAATGACTTACAAAGGTAATTAAAGTTTATGCATGACTTTCTGCAGTGGTGTCTGCAAATGTTTCCACAACATGCTTTTCCCTTAGGACCTGGTGTGCCACACTGAAAAATTCTAAGGAGCTTCTTCAATACTTTTACAAGACTATGAGAGTAGATGAGCAGAATCCACAGAACACAGTTTTATAATACATTTCATCTGAAAGAGAATTTTAGTATTTTTATCATGTATATAGCAAGTTTTGATGTTTTTACATCAGCATTTTAATTAAGTTTCATAAGACTAACATTCAGCTCTTTCTCAAGAACCCAGGACAGCTCACCAGCTGAGATGGGCATCAGATGCAGAGCTCACTCTGTGAGCCAGGGCTCCAGTGTTCCTCAGTCTTGGCATATGGAAAAGCTCTCACTATCAATGATGCAAGCTCTCCCACATTTCCACTGAGGAAACCACTAGGGTTGTGTGTATGTTCAAATGCCTAGAGTTATCAGCCAATGTATCAGTGATACTTTATCATAAAGTATCAGTGATAAAGATGATGGAAATATAAGCAACAAGGAAGAGAAGAACTACAGTTGTCTTGTATCCAGTCAACTAATCATGATGAACCACAAGACTAACAGATTATTCAATTTACAGAGAATCTGGAAATGCACAATTGTATGTAAAATTATTCAATCTGTAAACAATTATTTTTAAAGACATTTTGAATCTATAAAATCTGGAATGGTACTCCCATAATTCCCGAGTTGAAATCCTGCCTCTGAATATAATGGCAATGGGAGATGACATCATCAGGAGGCAATTAGGATCAGATAAGGTCACAGAGTCGGAGCCCTTGAAAACATGACCAATGTCCTTCCAAGGACCTGCTTTTCTATGCCACATGAGGACAATGAGAAAGTCTCCGCTCCAAACTCGAAAGCAGGGCCTCACCAGACTCTTCTAACTACACTTTAATCCTGGACTTCCCAGGGGCCAGGATACTTTTTCAGATCTATTTGAATGACTGTAAGAAACTTTATTCTCCAAAGTTCCAATGTTTTCCTAAGAACAAGGAACTGTTTTGTAATCACAAAACCTTTCTGGAGGTTGGTGGCACTAGAGATTGGACTCATAGTCTTGTACATGCTAGAAAGCACTTTTATCATTAAGCTACAGTTCTAGCCCTTAAAAAAAATTTTTTTTTTCAAGACACGAAACTGCCCACACTGGCCTGTGTTTAAGATCCTCCTGCCTCAGCTTTCCCAGTATATGCGAGACACCATGCCCGGCTATAACCACAAAAATATCACATCCAAGTGATTTAATACTAATGAAATAAAATCCAAATCTACAATCCATATTTAAATTTTCTCCATTATCCCAATAAAGGCTTTTAATAGTTTTTTCCCCTCAACTTAGGAGCCAGGTGAGGACCCAATCAGGTGTGGCGATTATTATCTAGGTGATTAATCTCTTTATTCTACAACAAAATCCTTTATGCTCTTTGTCTTTATAAAGTTAATAATCTGAAGAGTCCCTTTTGAATTCCCTTTAAATGATATTTTATTAGTGCATATTAACATTAACTGATGATGGTTTTTTTTTTTTTTTCCTGGGAAGTTGGCATATGCATGTATCATATCTTCATTAATTTCAAGTTCATTGTTCTACTTTCTCTTTCTTGCTTGCTCCCTTCCCTATCTAGAAGTCTACCTTCTGGTTTCCTATTCTCTCTCCTTTATTTTAATTATCAGTGGATTCATGTATATTTAAATTTCCTCATATAAGACAGAGCATGTGGTATTTAGCTTTCAGAGCGTGCCTAATTTCATTTAATGTGGTGGTTTCTAGTTTTATCCATTTTTAGTTAACGGCATGATTTAATTCTACTTTACAATTCAATAATGTTCCAAGCTGTATACATATACAATATTTTTTCTTTATTCATTCATCAGTGCAGGCTGTAAATATGGATGCACAGTCCTTAATTCTTTGGAGAACATGCCTAAGAACAGTATAGATGGATCAAATGCCATTTCTATGACAACATTCTGAGAATCTCTAAGCTAATCTGCACAGCACTTGCACTAATATATATTTCCACCAACAATGCAAAAGAGTTTCTTTTCCTACAATCCCCCACCTCCACCCCACACCCTTACTAACAGTCATTGTTTTTGGTATTCTTGATGCTAGAGATTCTGGCTAGGGTATAACAGGATCTCAGTGCAGTTTTAATCTGCATTTTACTAAAGACTACAGAAAGATAGTAAACATTTTTCATATAGACTACTTTGTGGCCAGTAAAACTTTTCATTTTACTCAGTCTTTTTTTTTTCTTTCTAACTTCAGTTTATTAGTATGTGTGTACCAGTAACATAGTGTTTACATTCCTTGCAGAAAGTTGACACATGTACAAAAGACATGTTAATTCCTTAAAAAAAACCACACTCTTTATTCTAGTTATCAATTCTCTGTCCAAAAAGCCAATTTTCTAGAATATACCACTGTTTAGATCATGTAATTATTTAGTCATGTCTGACAAAGGCTAAAAGAAATCTAGTACATGTCAAATTTGAACTCTAAAA
>PVIR01044236.1:0-11341 GCA_004026965.1 Petromus typicus
AGAGGGGGAGTTGTCTGGTGTCTCGTCCTGTAACCAACACAGTCCTGTGGATCAGAGCCCCCATGACCTCGTTTAACCCCTCTCCTGAGGCCCCATCCCCAATCACACACGCCCTAGAGGACACCAGAGGTTACAGCCTCAGCGCATGCATTTGAGGAAAGGGATACAAATACTTAATCCTGAACAAGTTACAAAATTGTGGTCTTCTAATTCTGTCCTTTTTCATTCTTAGTTGAATCCACTTAGAAAGAGAATATTCTCTTATCAACTCTCTGCTCACCTCCTGGCGGCAATCCTAAAGAATAGTGACTGGTTCTTTTTCGTCCGCTGCTGAATTTGTCCACAGCTATTCTCTAACACTGGTCAGAGTTGTATGCTGAGATTTTGCGAGCTTGTTGGTCTAAACTACCATTCTATGTTTGGGTGGCGTTTTGCATAAATCACTGAAAAACACGGTTTGCCCAGCTGTGCCATGGGGACGGTGTGGTGCCCACCTGGCAGAGTCGTGCAGTTTCAGGGAAGTCTCGTCTGCCAACCCCCAGGTGCACGGCTGCATCCACACAGAAGCGGAAGCTGTTGTCATTGTCACGGCGTCTTGCGTGTGTGCTCCGCTGCTCTGGAGCTGCTGCTGGGGCAGTGGACACTCCCAGCATGACTGGCAGCATCGCTGCCTTGGCACTGCCTGCTTCAGATCAGGCTTCCGCACTAAATGATCGCTGCAGTGCGTCCCGTGGTTAGGGGACGGCTTATGATTGTACATCATGGGCAGGAGGTCTGAGCGCTGATTTCCAGGTCGGGAATCAGAAGAACGCCATGGAAGTCTGCAGGTGTGGGAACAGGAGGAAAATTTGTCCCCAGGTTTTCAAAAGCAGTAAATGACAGAAAGGCGTTCAAATGTCTCGTCTCGTTTCACATGCACGTGAAACTTGCATGTCTCAAAATTTTGTGACAATAAGTGGTGCTATGATAATTCTAGGTTGCTGATTCTGATCTGAAGTATCATGTCTGACTATAGAGATTACATGTAGTTGATTAGCTCTGTATTTAATTTATTACAGTCAAAAAGCACAAAAAGATGTGCCCCCTTCACAAGTCTGCTGCTGCTGTTTTGTTAGTAGAATCCTGTGTTTTCATTAAGGTAAAACTGGATTTAAAAGAAAAAGAATGAATGGAAGATATTGTTCAATTTAACGATTTTTCCTGACTAGGGAAGAGATGATAATTGAATGCAGCCAATTGATTATGAATCAATATTTTTGTCCAAAAAACCCTAAGGTATTCTAAATTGCTCTGTGGGTATACATGTGAATCAGGTTGATGAAAGATTTAAATGTTGATTTCAGGTATACTGAAATCAACCACAGCTGAGTCATAACTGGAGCTTTATTTTTTAGTTGAAGACCATAGTCTAAACCCTATTGTAAAACAGAAAGAGAAAGGGGATTAATTTGTGACTTGGCTTTAGTTTTTAAAAAATCTGTATTATGGTGAAAATGTGGCTCCTGGCAGGGAATAAACATACAATATTAAACCACAGAACAGTGACGATGTGCCGTGAGCTTGTTCTGCTCATTTTCCCTTCACATTTGGGTGTGAAGCTCAGACACTTACCTGTGATTTCCTGAAATGAGCCGCAATATAG
This sequence comes from Petromus typicus, assembly GCA_004026965.1. Classification (NCBI taxonomy): domain Eukaryota; kingdom Metazoa; phylum Chordata; class Mammalia; order Rodentia; family Petromuridae; genus Petromus; species Petromus typicus. The sequence continues at coordinate 1,643 of PVIR01044236.1, forward strand.
TAATTGGAGATGAATTAGTCCATTTTACATTGCTGCTACAGAATACCTTGTAAAGAAGAGAGACTTCATAGCTCACGTGGTGGAGTTCAGACAGCGGGGGGCTGCTGAGGACCCCCGTGGCCCCAGCTGTGTCCAGCACGGCTGGCAGGCGTGTACATGAGGGAAGTCACGGGGCCGGACGGAGCCAGAGAGGAAGCACTCGGGCCTGCTCTTGCCCACCCACCCTTCTTTAGGAGCTGACCAAGGCGCAGGACCCCTCCACCTGCTCCCACGCGATGACCCCAGTGAGCACATCCTCTGCCCAGGCTCCACCCCTGGATGCTTCCCCCTCTGCGCGTCACCACTTTGCGGGCTCTGGAGCACGCTAAAGTCACACGCAGGCTCAGGCAGCACACAGGAAAAGGCAGGAAGTCTCCATTGACTTAGGAAAGTGGGCCAGGTCCAAAAGCACTGCCACGGGCAAGTTAATTCACAGCGGGCTGGGTAGGCCAGCCCAAGGAATGCTGTCAGGTGCAAGGGAGAAGCTCTGCTGCATTTTAATTTTATCTTATTATTCCATTATGCTACATAAGAGAGAATTGGGATTGGTTAATTTTAAAGTAATTATCTTATTTGACCAGATGAAAGCTAAGTTGCATTTTTGTGCCACTAATGGCTGACATTATTTTGGATCTTGTTTTCCCATGGTAGACTGTAGTGTGCTTACCTTGATTCTGAAGAGTGACTTTGCCAGAAGAGGAGCTAAGCAGATCAAAAATGTTCTACTTATGTTCTGTGTGAATATTTGAAAATTAACAAAGATAATTCTAAAAAGACATGTTTCTTTGACTTTACTATTTTTTTCTGTTGAGAGTTCAAAATAGCATAGGCATTTAATGAATAGTCTGAATTTACTTGATTCAAATTGCTTAGAAGTTGTCTAAATTTGCACTTTTAAGAAAATCACATTTTAATTTCCAAAGGTGTGCAAGCTTGTGGGTTATTTGAAATAGATGTTAACTCAAAATTCCACTCCTCAGTGGAAACAGCTAGATCATCTCAATGTCTGTACAAACACATTATGTATATATTTAAATATTTTCTTGTACAAAATGTAATACATCTGTCATACTTGGCAGCTTACTTTTTTATTTTTCAATTATGAGAGATTATGAGCAACTTTCAACTCTGTTGCTAGTCATTCTTGGTAAGCATTGCATGTTAAGACTGCCTGCTTCATTATTTATTTATTCTCTATCATGATGAAAATGATTTTCCAAATTACTGTTTCAGCCATGTGTTTTATTTTAAAGATTCATGTCAGACTTTCTGTGGAAAAATACAGCTTGGTCACAGATTTAAATTTCGGCCCACAGCAGCGTTAAATGCCGCCCACTGCACTGAAGACACGAGACGCAGCGGCCTAGGGAGGGGGCAGAGGTCCGCGGGCTGCTCACGCCGACTCGCCCCTTCAGAGCCCTGGCTCTGTGTTTCACCCGGTCCCCCTTCTCTAACAGTCTCTGTGGAGTCCCTGGAGACTGGCTGGGCCGTAATCCCTGCCCTGGGCCTTGCCGACCACCCCTGGAGCCCTCAGGAGTACCCACGTCCCCGTCTCCTGTACAGGTGCAAGTGTCTGTCCATGGGCACAGCAGCCATTTCATGACCAAGAGGCTGAAACTCTATGTGCCAAGGAGATGTTGGCCCCGACGCTCTCGGTGCCTACGAACGCCTAGCCCTGGACCGCCGAATGTGTTCACGCCACGGCAGGTCAGACTTCCTGTGACTCTCAGGTGCTTTGCAAGTCGCCCAGTTCCCGCCCAGTTCCCGCCCAGTTCCCACCCAGGCTGCCGTCAGAGGCGACGAATATGGAAGCACCTTTTACCACACAAGCGGCCTGGGACTCTTCTTCGGTGGGGTTGGTCAGAATCCCAGGTGATGGTGCTGAGTACTGATCCTGCAGGGCTGCTTTGGCCTGGGAAGAGTAAACACAAATCCCAGGGGAACTCACTTTACAGCACCCAGTTTTCAATAGCATGAGGGGACACGGTGTGGAGGGTTCGTGGAACCATCCAGGACACAGATAGCGGAGAAGACAAGCAGCTCTGAGCAAAAGCTTTGTAACAGCAGGTTTCAGTGGCCTCGAATTAAATACAGTGCAAACACTTTCCGGGGACACCGTGTCGGTTTACTTCCAGGTGACAGTCTCATTTGAGGTTTTCCAGGTTGTTCACCAAATTCTTCTGGGTCGGAGTATTAAACAAATGTGCAGTAATCATACACTCAGAACTGAGATCTCTGGTCCACTTTTTAGGAAAAACCCATTTATCCATAGGAGAGAAAAAGAACGTTTAAGTTTTAGAAGTGCTCAGCAGTGTGCTGGTTCTCTTGCGCAGCAGGTGGGCGTGAGAGAAGCCAGGGTTAATCAGAACTCCTTCCGGGCTGGCAGATACCTCGACAGCCTGTGTTTCTCACTTGCTCTGGGCCAGTACTGAGGCCATCAGCTTCCATCGGTGTGATGCTCTTGGGTTCTGGGATCAGTGGCTTCCCGGAAGGAGGAGAGAGGAGAGGGCTTTTCCGAGGGCGGAGGGAAGGAAGGAAGGGCCTCTGGTGCTGAAATGAGAAACAGCTGAATGTTGGAGCTTCGAGAAGCAGGAACGCCAGCACCCCGCCGCGGCGGCCCGCGGTTCAGAGGCGCGGCCTCTCGCGGGTGACTGGCACCGTCCGCTCACATCGGGCTGTGCTCGGCTTCCACGCACCGGCCTCCCCGAGGCAAGCGGCTGCGAGCCAAGCAGCGGACAAGCGCTGCTGCCCATCTCCGTGGGCGGAAGGGAGGTCTGCGCAGGGCGTGGTCTCCGGCAGCTTCCTCCGCCTCTGCCTCGCTGTCTGCAGGTGGATGGGCTGGAAAGAGCCGAGGGCTGCTGTTTCTCAGTCGCCTGCCCTGTGTGCTCCAGCTGGAGGACACGGCCCTGGGACAGTCAGTAGGAATCAGCGTAGACTTCAGGGACAGGAGCTCTGAGTTCAAACCGTGGTGCCTCACTTGCGGATAAGCCAGGCCATGCCGGGGACGGCAGGGCTCCCACGCACTGGTGCTGAGAGGGTAAATGAGCCAGCGTCCATGACAGGTTCTGAGCAGATGGGCGCAGAAAGCCAAGTGTGGTTATCTTATATGACCACATTGCCATCATCATCCTCATCCCCATTCGTTCCACAAAGTGTGTGAGGCAGCGGGATGCAGCTGCACAACCAGGGACACAGACGCAGCAGGCCAGGCCTGTTGGCAAAGGATTGATGGGCACCAGGGGGTAAGATGTGGCCTGTTTTCCAGCCTCTGGCCCCGTGTTCTCCCCATCTATACCTCCAAGAGTGAAGTCCTCTGGTAGGACTCCGACTTCCTGTGGCAAACAGGAACTGTTTGAGCTTGCCTCAGCTCTCCACTGCAAGCACTCGATGTGACCGTCGCATCACAGAAGCAGCCGGACTGCGGTGCAGCAGTGAGGGGTGCGGGCGGGCGCCTGGAGCCGTCAGTCTGGATCCCCAGTGGACCGCGCCGACGCACTGCTGTCTGCACTCTGTCTCGGAGCGTGTGTTCCAGGTGTGTTAACCGCCCAGCCCAGATGTGCTTCACATGCACACCTGTGTCTTTCGCTTGCTGTTTTCCTTGCCTAAAGTGTTACCCCTCACTCCTGCTGGGTAAACAGCCGTCCTTTCCTCCAGGCAGTGATGTGGCAGTGGTCCTCCCTATTCCCAGAGTATGGATCACCCCAGATGTGCTCCACTGTCCACCCCACAGTTCTTGTCCATTTCCCCAGATAAAGAGCAGGTGCTCCGGAGGTGGAATAGTGCAGCATGTACTGATTTATTTTTCATCAGCCAGCATTAGGGAGCACCTGCTTCAGGCCACATGCTGTGCAAGGTGGGAAGGGTTCAGCAACAATCAAAGCTGAAGCATAGCCTTTCCTCCAGGAAGCGCTGAGACTGAACACAAACCAGCAAAGAAAAAATGCCATACAAACGCCGGCACTCGTGTGGAGTGGGGTGGTGGAGGCAGGGCAGGGCAGGCCAGGCGAGGAGCCTGGGGCTGGTGGTGCAGTCGGGGGTTTATGTAGAGAGGAGAAGGGGCCTCTGTGTAGAGCAGGTGAGAAGGGGCTAGGCGGAGCAGCGGGCCTGCGGGCCTCAGTGCTCAGCCCCATGGAAGGGCTGCAGAGACCAGGGCCAGCAATGGACAGGCAGGGGAGGGAGCAGAGCCCACAGAGGCCGGTGACGGCAGGTCGGCCCTGAGCAGGTGGCCCGGAGCTCGTGGCACCTGGAAGAACTGTGTCAGACTCGCCTCAGCCCCTCGGGCATGGAGCTGCTGAGGCCGGGAGTCTCCGGCTGATTCCCCACAGCGGCTGGCTGCTCCTCCCTCCCACCCAGCACAGTCTGTGCCTGGAGATGCTGCCGACCAACCTGGGCTCTTTTGCTTGGTGCCAGTGGACACTGCGAGTGGGCCCAGTACAGCCCTGCTTGCCGTCCGACAACACCCAGTGCCGGGTGCCCACTGCTGCACAGCCTGCTGCGTGGGTCACGTCTGTCTGTTACTGTCTTCCGGACCCCACAGGCCGCCTGCTCCATGGGGCCACGGGTCCTCGTCGGCTGCTGGTCTCAGGGGGTCATCAGTGTCTACAGCTCTGACTCTTTGTCTTTCTCTGGAAACCAGTCACTCTTTGTCCGCACTACTCAGGGTAAAAGTCCCAGATAGTTCTACAGGATTTTTGGAGCCCACGTTTCCTGAGGAGGCAGTCACACCAGTCCCTCTATGGCAGGGTCTGTGGTGCCACAGTGAGGAGGGACACAGGAGGGACCCTGGCAAGAGTCTGAAAAGCGGTTCTGTGTAGCAGCTATAGCACTGTTTCGGTGAGTTTGAGGGCTGGAGACAATGTTCTAGAAAGTTCGCTGTGAATGCTGGGTGTGTAAACAGCACAGACCAGGTCCCTCCCTTCTTGACTTTAGTGACTCCATGGTAATGACTCCCCCGTTCCTCAGAAATGCACCCGCTCAGGAAGAGGCTGGCAGAAGGTGGGGCCGTGTGGTCTGTGTGGCCGCACTCCGGCTGGCGTAGAGAGTGGTGGGCAGGCAGCTGGGAAGACGCTTCAGCGATGGCCCCGTCCACTAGGGCCCAAGGGAGCCGAGGGAAGCAAGGTGGAGAGACTGACAGCCGGGTGCTTCTCCGGGGTCTCCCTAGGCTGGGAGACAGGGGTGTGCTGTGGGAGCCTCCGTGAGGTCGAGGACTATCCCCCGAAGCTACAGGCAGCCTTGTGGCGGGGTCCGGCTCGAAGAAATTAGGATCTGCCGCCTCTGCTGCAATAACGCGGGAAGTGTGTAGCTCACAGAGTGAGTAAATGAAGGGAGGGGGCTGGAAAGCTTGTCCCTGATGGGAAGGAGCCTAAAGTGGCAAAGGTCTTGTCCCCACAGGTCCTTGGCGGAGGTGCTGTGCTGGTCTCTTCCGAATCCAGGCTGTGCTCTGTGCTGTGCTGATGTCCTGGAACCGTGTGCAGAAATTAGCCACACTGCCAACTGGCCCTGCTGCTCCTCCCTGGGCGAGCACGTTATTAGTACGCAGAGCGTGGTGGTGGTGTCACCACTGGATCCTGCGTCCTGGCCCCTCCTCCCAGGCCTTGCTGTCCTGTGTTTCTTCTAGGACATCCTTGATGTCAGGGGCTTGGTGCCAGGCCTTGGGCGATGTCCTCGCCTTGACTTCCTGTGGATCGAGGCCCCTGCTGGAGCCATTTGTCAGCCCTGTTTTCCTGTCCTCCTCCAACCTCTTGCTTTCACTGCGACTTCCAAAGTATCCCGAAGCTTTCATAGCACCTTTCCTTAACATTCCTGATTTGGTTCAGTTACTTCCAAGAAGGAAGCTTCTGTCTTCTTTCCAGGGAAAATTTTACTGCAGTTAACTGTGGATCATCCCGGCTATCAATGATCGTAGTTCATAGACTTGCTAAGCCAGAAAGTGCAGAACGATTCTTCTCTCTTCCATCAGAGTGTGTTTCTAATCAGACTACACACAAAGAAACCCTCTGTTGGCTAATTTTGTCTGTTTTGACAGTAAGTCTTTGTTGTTAGAAACAAAGTCGTGGATTATTCAAGACAACAGTGAAATGAGACTTGCTTGTAGCTATATTTTGGTCCCCTGAGCTCAGGGAAGGGGAATGATTAGGCCAGAGATCACTCCAGTCACCTCAGAGTGTGCCAGAGGATGAGGTTCCTCCTTTGTTTCAGGGAAATTGGGAACCTGAGGAGAAGTGGAGGTTTCACACTTCCACTTGAAAGGGTAAATGGGCGTTAGCCTCAGGGTTACTCCTTGAGTCTAAAAAGGAAGGCACTGTGTGGCTAAGGATGGGGGTGCAGAGCCCGGAGTTTGCAAAAAATTGCATATACACACACACACACACACACACATACACATACACACACGCACACACACACCCACACGCGCACACACACATACACATACACACGCACGCACGCACACACACATACACACGCACGCACACACACACACACACACACACACACACACACACACACACACACACACACACATGACTTTAGGTGACTCATCTGTGTCTCTTAGTCACTCCTCAGCCTCAGGGAGCTCACCCTTCTGGCTCCTTTCTCCCACCCCAGCCCCAAGGCTCTTGCCCTCCTGAGCCTTCTAGAATTCATGCTCAGTTTTCCTTTTCTCCTGGCTGTGTAACAGAAAGTCACCCACCCTTGGTTCCCATCTCCAGGAGGGGCTGTTGTCAGCCAGATGACTTGGCAGTAGTCTTGTGAAAACTCAGGCTGGTAGGACATGCCAACCATCTCGTGGTGATACCTTCGACACTGCAGGGCATCGACTGTCGGGAAGATAGGCTTTGTCTCGTTACAGTGTCTCCCGACATCCTCCTAAATGCTTCTGCCCCTTCAAAGATGAAATGAGCAAGGGAGCAAAGGAAGGAGAAGGGTGAGGCAGAGGACAAGGCGCTCTCTTTAGCGCTGAGGTAGCGGGATGTGTCTGTGAGATGCTTGAGAGAACACAGAGCCTCCCTCTGTAAAGCATCCGCCATGCTCCTGTGGGCACAGACCAGACCGCCTGATGGTCAGCTCTACTCCTGAGCAGCAAGGTTTTCTTTCTGGAGTTTGAGCGCTGATTAGAGCCCTGACCCGGGGAGCATAGCGACCAGGGTCCTTGTTCCAAGTCTCCTATTAACTCAGTTGGCTCAAGTGGACATTCCTCTCTAGCCTCAGGTTCTTCAAGGTAGTAGCAGTAGCTGCAGGAACACTAGTAGTAGGAGGAAGAAGGAAGAGAGGGCAGGGAAAAAAAGGAGGGAGAGCTGGAGACGGGGAGAAGAACAAATGAAGGTGAAGATGCGGAGAAGATATTTCAGCATCGCTGGGGCAGTTAGCCTGACCCTTCAAGACAGCATCTCTTGCATTAGATGTACAAAGTCATGGGAGGCTAAAGAATTTTATTCTCATCTTCTTTGACCATCCATCTGTGACACTGGCTTCCCTTGGCTTCTTGAAGTCTCTGGTTTTTCCTTCCTGCTGACTGCCACGTAAGCTGTCCCCTCTGTCCACAGAGCGTTCCCCCCAGCTGTTTGCACGGTTCCGCCACCACCTTCAGTCTCAGCTTAAATGGGACACCTCTGGGCGTAACTTCCAGTCTAGGAAGTGTCTGGCGCAATTGGAATCATTTGTTTATCTATTCTTTAGTTCTGCCATCCCAGCCAATACTAAGCTCCCTGCTGGGAAGGGAGTTTCCTTATCTTTTCTCTGTTCTCCTTCCTTTTCTGTACCTCAGCAATGGCTGCGTGGTAGATCTGCCATCTAGCATCTGCCGAAGGAACCAGAGACTAAGTCCTGACATGCAGAGTGGGGGGTGGAGGAAGTAATTTGCGTGAGGTCCCAAGGCCAGAGCGGAACTCACACTCAAGTCTGCCTCCCTTCGTAGGGGAGGTGGCCAGGTCAAGGGAGCAGGGGGAGCAGGGGGAGGACTCCCCAGATTGCCCATCTGCACTGCTCTGCAAAACCAGGGGAATCTGTGCACCTTGCTCAGCTTCCGGTCCCACCGCCTCACGGTGTCTGGATGGATTCCAGTCACGGGAGCAGACCCCTGGCTGAGACTCCAGGAGAGGCGATCTGTCAGCCATCCCTGTGAGGAGTTACCGCCCAGCAGGACCTGACTCTTCCAGTGTTATACAGACATTACATGCTTAATCCTCCCCTGCCGTGTGTGAATTCGATACTGCTCACAATGCGATTTCCCTTTAATTGGTGAGGACTGTGAGTAGGAAGAACCTTAACAGAAAGCTGCAGGTGTCATATTTCACTGGACTACAACATCCTGGATTTCCAGAGATCAGTGGTGGCCAAAAGAAAGAATTATGTCCGTGGTTCCAACAGTCTGCACATCTCCTTTCTATGTGTCTAATGTTTTGCACTAAATACATAATTATCATTGCATCTGAAGTCATTACATGGTGGTGTTTATGCCTTGCTGTAAATAAAGCAGTTTATCATAGGGTGAAAAGCCAAGGTAATTTCTTTTCTTTTTTTAGCTTTATTGGTACATTACATACACACATTATGACTGCACTCAACAATGAGAATTTGTACCAGTATATGACACAACTTAATTCTCATTTTTTTCCATAGCCCTACCCACCCTACCAAGGTAGTTTCTTTATAACTATCAAACTCTGAAATTAACAAGATTTAGTCTGAAGTGATTATGCTGCTTTGCCTCATCTTTACTGCAGGACTGCCAGCCTTCACTCATGCACGCACGCACGCACACTCACACGCACATGCACACACATACACCACTGTTGCCATGAGGAAGTCTGGTCACCTGTGTGCAGTGTGAGCACCAAACCTGACCCGTGACTGGCACTTGAAGGCGGCCACAGTGGACAAGGCCTTCCTGCCTCTGTGTGCTCACCTGCCGATTTCACGCCTGGAGCTCTTGTCCCAGACAAAGGCAGCTGGCAACTGTCGCACAAGTCTCCCCCCAAATCGGGGAGGACGGTGCACACATGTGCCCATCTCATTTAATTCTCTCAGAGATCCAGAGAAGCACAGGGGATATGTCTGTCTTACAGATGAAAACTTGAAGAAAAGAGCCACCGTCCTGGGGCTGCGGGCTCCGGCGCTCCATCCCTTCTGCTGGAGTCTTAGCCATTCTCACCATGGCACAGGCTGGGGCGTCCAGAGGCGTGTGAGGAAGTCTGACTGAAGTCACTGCCTTCTCCTCGCCGTCACTGCTCATAGACGATGTGAGCGGAGCGTGTGAGAGGAAGGGTGGGCAGATTCACACTGAGGGACAGTGTCGTGTCCCTTCGCCCAGCAGTCCATGCGGGGGGGGGGCTGGAATGCTTCTGAGCGGCTCCTGAATGCACGTCAGATCACCTAGTGTAGACCACCCAGCGCCTTGGCCTGTGCGGGGCTCCTGGGCGGCTCTGAGGAGCTCTGGCGAGGGAAGACCCTCACTGCCCACTGGGTGCTTCAGCTCAGTCTCTCCAAGAGCGCCTACTATTGCTGCAGTAATGTTTGTTAACATTTTTTAAAGCTTGCATATCCAGGATCTAAACGACCCCGCATATGAGCACATGTGAGCACTTCCTGCTCCTACTTCTGCCGTATCACTTGGTCAAGTTTTTCCCACTTAGAAACTAGTGATTTTAAAAACCTAATACA
>PVIR01044237.1:0-11328 GCA_004026965.1 Petromus typicus
GTCAAACCTCTCTCCCCATCTTGTCCCATCTTCTGTTGCCTGGGTGCTGTGGCATGAGATCCTCCTCTACCCAGCCCTTTCACTATGCAGTTTTTTGACCCTGCTGAACATGGACTGGAACTTCTAAGACATGCACCAAAATAAACCTCACCTTTAAACAGTAAGTGTCATGTATTTGTCTTAGTGACGAGAATGTGACTGAGATAATATATACACATACAATATGACCTCTTGGCAAATGACTTTTTATAGTGTGTGTAATTATGTCTATGTCAAAAAAAGGATCGAAATGTCCCTTATCACTTTAATCATTCCATTATTTTCCCAGATATTGACAATCATAACATCACTTTTACTGAGACTTCTCACTGTATATGTAAGCGGTTTTCTTATTTATTTATCCACTTATGTTTCCCATGACTAAGTACACAGCACTTACCAGGTGCCACTTTCAGGGAGAGTCGTTACAAACACAAGCAAGAGAGGCAAAATTTCTGTCTTCATCAACTTTATCCCCTACAGAGCAAGACCAGTAATAAAATTCTATTCCTTATTCATAAAGAATAGAGAAGGACAAGATATGGATTATCACATTTGGCAGAAGATACATACCTATTTTTACATACGCTTCTTTGTGCATTGGTCCATTTGCAAAAAAGTTGGAAGTCATTAATGTCTATATTAAATTATGATGCATTTCTCATCCCACAGCTGATGATCTGAACAAGATGATCCTGTATTCCTACTATGCCCCCCAGGTGAGCTCTTGGGGCATAAGCCTTAAATAAAGCCCCTTCAGATTAGGTAGCAAGATGAGGAAATGAATTTTCATCAACCCCTGCCTCCTCACTGCCCGCTCTGAATGTCAGTCTTTTAACCATGAACTGGAAGTATTCTCTTTCATTCTGGGTAGAAACTCACAGTGTTTTTACAGAACTTTTCTCTGTTCAAATTTCTTTTTTTTTTTAAATTTATTGAAATCTTTATTGGTACATTACATATACACAGCATGATTGCACTCCATAATGGGGATTTGTACCAGTATAAGAAGTTGTGTAAGTGGTTAACAAATCACTTCTCATCCTAACATATGTTATTCTTAATAAACTGCAGGGGTGGTTGATTAATAGCTGATGGCTCTTCACCTACTGTCCTTAGAAAACATGTGCCTTTCTCTTCACATTGACAGAGCACACTGGAAAGCTGCCTCTGTCCTTCACCAAGCCCAGGAAAGTATCTGAAAAACCCAGCTGCTCACTACTTCCTGTGTTGTTAGAATCTGCTGTGAATTCAAAGAGGAGCAGTGATGCTGGAGATCAGCGAGGACATGAAGAAAAATCTCCTCTGTTAGCCTGGATCTAACAGTTCTGCACTAAACTGTCACTGCCTGCGGCTTCAGAGGAGTCATCAGCTAGAAAGGGCAGAAAGACCTTTAAACATCTCCCATACCCTGAGTGTGAGTGATGCCACCGAACATCAGCTAATATTTACTGGGCATCATCACCGTCTAGACACTGCAGCAGGTACTACATGGATTTCACAGCTGCTAAAAGTAGGCACTGTCACCGCATTTGCTTGTAACTAAGGCACAAACAAGTTAGGTAATGAGCCTGTGGGGTGGATCCAAGCGAAAACTTTGAAGGTTGGCTACTGCTCACACTCTGAAATATTTCAGTATAGGTTCACATTCACACACACACACACACACACACACACACACACACACACACACACACACACACCATTATCTATGCACAGGTCACATAACACACACAAATGCAAAATATACCCACAACATATGGTGCGCAGCCACCGCACATACACCATCATGTGTATGTCACACCTTATGTACATAAGACAATGAAATATATAATGAATGGTTAAATTTTTAAAAATACTACCACAGTCCATACCCATAATTCTCCTTGAAATAACCCCCTCACTTTTAGCACACTTGTCTGACCCATTCTTTCCAGTACCTAAAGAAGTTATGGAAGTCCTTTTCCATTAATGTCTTTACCCATTGGGATGAAAAGGTACAGTGAAAGATGCTGCCAAGAGCCGTCTGAGGGAAAGCAGCTCATGGAATCATCAGAGTGTGTCCTTTCCACCTGTCTACCAGATAAGGCACCAAATAACTTCTTGCTCTTCTCTCAAATCCAAATGACCATGAGATGTAAACATTTTAAATCTCTTCAGGATATCAAGTCACTCAAGACAGCACAAGTAAAATGATTCACGAAAAAAGGCTTCCAGAACGGCTTCAGTAGGTGGCAACAATGAGGGGGTGAATGTATTTTGAGTGAGAAGGAGTCTATTAAAGGTGACGTGTTTTACTGTAGCAATTTGTTTTGAGACAGGGTCTCACTTTGTAATTCAGGCTGGTCCTGGACTCAGCCTCAAATTTAGCAATCCTCCTGCCTCTGCCTCTAAAATGTTGGGATTACAGGCATAAGCCACCATGCCTGGCTGTGGTATGTGGTACTGATTGCTGGTGGGCGTGAGTCTCCATGCCAAGCATTGTGGTATATGGTTACCGGGGATCGAACTCAGGATCTTGTGCTTGCAAGGCAGGTGCCAGAACCACAGAGCTAAATCCCCAGCCCCAACTGCAGCAATATTTTATATTTGTACTTTCGTTGTACTGTTGGTCACCCCTCATACAATATTCACATAAACTAATACACACACTACTCATTTTATACTCCACACACATGACACATAGGCTTGTACATATATCCCCTGACCACTGCCAAACTGAGCTGATGATTAAACAGTAAATGCCAAGAGGACACTACACGTAAGTAATTTTTAGACTCATTAATTCCACTCCTTCTCCAGTATGTGAAAGTGGTGGCATGGATTCTGTCCTGTATCTGAGACACATAAGCAAAGGTTTGGCGTCATTTCTAAGGTGCTCTCTAAAGGTATTGTGTGGACGTTACCAGTCTCTGCTGAGCTCTGAGCTAAGGACAGGAAGTTCCAGCCACATTCTCGCACTCAGGGATCCGACGGCTCATGGCACATCATCAAGGTCTCTCTCTGGAACTTAGGAATATGGTTCTTTGTCCAGCCATTCAGAGCTGTGATGGCTCAGATCTCAAAGGCCCTACAAAGGTCTTGTGCTTTCAGAGGTGAGGCTTTTGGAAGGTGAATTAATCATGAGAATATTGTACTTAACCAATGGAGTCATCCACTGATGAGTCTAAGCTGGAATGAGTTGTTAGGAGGTGGGGCCTAAAGGGAAGTGTGACCTGGAGAGGCCCCTCCCTCTTCTCTCTTCCCTTTTGGGGCCATGCGCTGAGCAGCTTTCCTCCGCCATGCTCTTCTGCCTGCCATTTCTGCCTCAGAGCAGGCTAACAACAGACAGAACCCATTGAAATGCTGAAGCCAAATAAACCTCTCCTGCTCTAAGATGGAGACATTTTGATTTCCAGCAATGGGCAAAGGACTCATACAAGAGCTCTCCACAATTTCACCTCCCTGGAACCTTCCCACATTGATATTCTCTCTGGCACCATTAATATCTGTGTTCCCTATGCATTCCAACTGATGCCAGAGATAATTCTTCATATATCTCCTGCCGAAATCTTAAGCCACCCACCCTGGCACCCTGGCTTCACTTCATCATTACAGTATAAAGAAGTTTCTTCTGAATCTTTCCTTTCCAACCAGCCTCCTTATACTCTGAACTTCCACACTGTGTGCCACCTGCTTGGCATTTTGATACATGTGCTACTACACTGTTAGCTATGTCAAAAGATAAAAATGCTGCATTATATTCTGGTTGCCCGGAGACCCTCTACCCATTTATTATTCAGTAGCTGTCATCACTTTAGAGGGATAGCAAAATAGCAATTATTGACTTTGAGGTTCAAAATAGGATTTTGAAACTTGGAAATAAATGGAATCTTAAAAGGCAGATGCTTTTGATTTGTGAGATACTGGCTCTTAGAGAGAGAAAAGGTTTGTTGCATTCTAAAATTTTGCCTTCAGCTTTTAAGAAATAAGACCCAGAGGATATATAAAGTTTACTTGATAAGTACACTTTTAGGGTGAGTTTATAATGACATAAAAGCAAGTGTTCCTATCCAAAATAAATTGTGACAGCTAACAAAGAAGGAAGCACAAGAGAGGAAAAGTGATTGCTTCAGTCGCAGGATAATGTTAGTATTCTCTGCAGTCCTCAGCCCAATTCCTGATGGAAACCCCAGAGTCTTGGGAAGAAACAGCAGTTAAGTCTCACTTTGTTCACTAAGGCAGAGACCTTACAGATATCCCTACAGGAAAAAGGTAAGGAAGCACTGAAATAAAAATAGTAGCACTGTGTGTCTACTATGAAAACACCTAAGCTCTTCATAAATTTCCCTAGGCACAAGACAGTCAGCTCTCTCCGTAACAAAGCTTTTCCGGGTATAACACACAAAATAAAGGTGCCTCAAGTATATGTCTATTCTAATCTGCAGAACCTGTGGAGATTTTACTTTGTACAGCAAAGGGAACTTTGAAAATGTGATCTAATTACAGCCTTTGAGAACATCCTGGATTATCAAGTGGGCCCTCATGAGGAAGAACACTGCAGAGTTGGGAGGGTAATCTGGAAGCAGGAGCACAGAGAGAAAGTGGAAAAGCAAAAAGGCAACAAGGTGCTGGATTTGAAGTGGGATTATAGAATTCAGGCAGTACCTATAAGCTGGAAAAAATAAGAGAATGCATTCATTTCTAGAGGTCCTAAAAGAAACACAGCTTGTTTGCACCAAAATTCTAAGTCTTTTGATGCCAGGGTGAATCTGGGGATTGAACCCAGGACTCTCACACAGATATGGGATATGATCATTCCTTATTTTTTTCATTTTTAGATAAGGGCTCATTAAGTTAGGTTGTCTAACCTGGATTCAAATTTATAATCCTCCTGCCTCATTTTCCCAGAGCTCCAGGATTACAGGTGAGTTCCACTATCCCTAGCTGACTTTAAGACTTTTAACCTCTAAAACTGTAAGGTAATAGAATTGCATCATTTTAAGGCACTTAATTTACAGTAATTTGTGGCAGAACCAAGAAACTGTGATGTAGAGTTTTTCAATGGTGAGAAGACTCCCCAGGGCTAAATTCAAGCTATGAAAGCAAAGTCATTGAACTAGAGATGGAAAGAGGCCACCTTCAGCTTTCAGGAGCTGATACAAGTTGGCACGCATTAGCCCACTACTGGCATGAGAAAGCATTTGCAATTTCCTATGTCTCAGTAACACACAAGGAAATGGGAAGCACTGGCAGCACGGTGAAATCTTGCAGTCATAAGGACAAAGCATCAGCAAATGCAACCTAGAGCCCCAGAACTGGGGACCATGCATTTGACTGCAGACCCAAAAGACAAGACAGTTAAGCCACACCCAACACTGCTGGAGAGAATAAAACAGTCAGGCCAGCTATGTCCTTCTCCCTTCACCATGCCCGGAGTCTGCAGCCGTGCACCAGAGCTGGGGCAAATAGGGAGTGTGAGCAAAATTATTGGCTGATTTTAGACGCTAAACTTAAGTGTGGACTTGAGTGATGATTTCACTGGCATTATTGAGTTACCGAGAAATGACTATTTCCTGATCCCAGGTAGAACCGAGGTTGAGTTCAAAGCAAACTAGAATCTGCTTTTGTTCTTTAAAAAATCCCTTACTCATGATTAAAACTGACTGTTATCAATGACATATAAGTCGCCTAGGAAAAAGTGACAGACAGGTATTCTATCTGTCCATGTACCACTGCATTGAAAGAACACTGCAACTTTGATTAGAAAGTAAAACAGAAGCAGCAAGGTAGCCCTTGAGGATGGCTCTTGGCCTGAGCTATAAACCAGCCTCATCAGCCTCACCACCATCACAGATTGGTGCTAAGCTAGTCTAGGGTGCAGCCTGGGCATTAGAATTTTTGACATTCCCTCAAGAAGACTCTAATGAGTAGCCAAAGTTGAAATCTGCTGCCAAAGCCCACTCTACCTCATGAAGACACTTTTGCAATTAAATTAGTCCAAGTTTTGATACTATCACTTCATACGTCCAGTGTGACCCTGGCTAAATGATTTTACTCTCTACCTCAATTTCCTTATCTATTAGTTTCTAGTAGAAGTTAGTAAGGAAATAATATGCATTGAGAACTTTGTACATAGTGTACGTTCATGTTCACAAGTTAATATATAGGCATCCCTGCCATGCAAGTGCTTTGGAGACTGCAGCAGAAGGATCACAACTCAAGCCCAGCTGAGCAACTTAGTGACTTAGTGACACCTGTCTCAAATTTAAAAAAAAAAAAATTAAAAAGGTGCAAAGGTCCCAGGTTCAAGACCAGTACTCGTTCCACACAAAAAAATGTCATGATATGACGAAGACTAGCTGTAGATCCAGATTCTCCACAATCATGTATGAGCTGTGGCTATCTAATGCACAGGAACATTTCCCTCATTGCAGAAATGAGTATCTCAAAGTGACCAGCAGCAAGCTGTGTAGAGTCCTTTGGTTTAAGGTGAAAGAGAAGCTAATGACCAGTGCTCTATGATGTGATATGACTCACCAATGGATAACCTTCTTCTGTCCCTTAGTTCCATGGCTTATGTGGAATGAACAGTGGTTTCCCAGGCACAGCACCTGGAATGAAAATATTAAAGCGTGAATCATTCTTACATAATTATCTCATCTGGAAAATTAAAAAGTACAAATGAAAACTCAGCGACTTGCAATGTATCCAAGAGGAAAGTACCTCTGTATTGAAAGCCCTGTCAAAAGTCTCCAAATGTCACTCTCAATATGGACCAAGTAAGCCTTTTCCATAGTGGAGGCAATAATGTGTTCACAGGTTTCTGAATTTCAAATATATGTGCAGGCCTAGGGACCCCCTAGACATATATTTCAAGGATAAAAGTATTTCTATCTTCAAACAATCCACTTATTATTCAACAAAGATGATTACAAAATAAGACAAATGGAATTATTCCGCCTCAAAGGTGTTGTATAAAAATATACATGTATGTGCACCAAAATACTTGAGAGAGATTACTTTATATAATGGGAATAAAAAGATACAGTACAGCAGGTATAAATGAGGTCTCTAGAGATGCCCCTTGCTACTACTTCTTACTAACAAAAGTAGCAGATATATGATGGAGAGACGAAAGAAACAAATCTGCAATAGAAAGTGTAAAGAGAAAGGTTCTAGAATCTAATCTATTCAGCTCGTCCCTAAACTTTCCCTTATCCTCTGTATGCCTTTGATTTCTTCATAGATAAAAGCAAGTTAAAGATAGTGTCTAAAGCAAGTGCCAATGGGAGGATAAAAAATAATAGAAGGATTCTATTTTGGTCCATTGTGCATTATTAATGAGCATTAGCTACCATTTTTGTTTAAAATATTCATAAATAATAGATTATGCAAGGAAGTATCTCCTAGCCATGTGTAATCATTTAAACATAAATGTAAATTAAAAACAATTGAAAAGAACTATGTGCTCAGTTCTTTAGATACACTAGCCATGTAAGAAGTGTTTGGTATTCACACGCGGGTACAGTGGCTAATGTGATGCAGAAGAATATTTCTGTCATGAAGATATAAAAGTCTCTAAAAAATATCAAGCTATGTAGCCTCTTTCATTGATAGAAGACAAAGAGGAAGTATATGGTCTTTTCCCTTCCCTGGGTAGGAAAATACACAATTGAATGTACAAGATACACATCCCTCTTCCAACATTGCTCTCTACAACAACTTCTCCCTCTTCAGCTCTCTTATGATCTCCTCATGGACGCTGGGCTGCTACTGGCTGAACTCGTATAACAGGTGATTTTTCACTAGACCTGGGTTATAGAGTCGTTAGCAAGTACTATGTTATTTCCGGAATTTCGGACATTTGGAAAAATTCCCCTTTTAGTTGTCCTTTCATTCTGTATTACTCTGTACCTCCTTCTATTCTCTCTAACATGTCTAGCATGCTGATTCTACTTCTACACAAGCTAGAAAATAAGATAACTAAACATAAGAGTAAGACTAGAAAGGAATTTTCACCCTTTGCAAGACTTTCCCAACTCCCTTCACTTCTTTCCTGGCCCCTTGTATATTCTGGAGAGTTGAAACCACTGTAATCCCAGCCCATGAGAAATATTTTATTTGTAATATCAACGAGCAATAATGAACTATGAAGTGACTCTTTACCAAAGACCATAAGAAACAGAAAAATGTTGACAGAATAGTACAAAGAAATGGCTCCAACTATCGAATCTGTGAGGTGTACAAATTTGGACAAGTAGCAGATTCTATTTAGTCAAGAGTAAATGATACCTAATCACTTGTGGGTCAGCAAAAAGCCACTCTACAAGGATAAAGGGCAAAGATTTCACTTAATATTCCCACTTCAGTATATTTAATCATATCTGTTTTGTAATGTGTAAGCAAATAGCTTTTAGGCTATGTCTGGAGACATATGCCAGTGTGGGAGAAGAGAGAGGAAATCACCTAAACAGGCACTATTTGTGTGAATTTAAAGGAGTTTTATATAGGAGCTTATAAAGAATGAACTGATGTAGATCACATAGAATGAGTCAGTGGTTGGGAGTTGTTGAATATACTACACTACGCTCTACACATATGTTAGTGTCACAAAGAGCCATGATTCCATTACAGTGAATACTATCGACCATCATTTACCATAAAGAAGCAATAAAGCCTATTGATGCAGAAAGACCGGGAGGCAGATCACATGGATTCAGATCCTAGTCACACCATTTAGAGTCAATGAGAATTTCAGACAACTGTCAAAATTAGGCAAATGCCTACACTTTCTAATGCACAATGTGGAGTTGTTAGTTGTCCTTACATCCTAGAGGTGTCTTTTATGACAGCTTTATTGAAGTAATTAACAGACCTAGAAAACACTCTAAACTTGTAAAATTCAATGATTTTCAGTATAACCTTCTAGATTCATAGATTTGTATCAACATTGCCAACATCTAATTTTAGAACATCCTCCTAAGATCAGAAAGATGTCCCCTTCCCAATAAAAGACATCTTGCCCCCACCTCCACAACAGATTGTTAATAATCTACCTTTGGGCTTATATGGTTGTGCCTATTCTAGACATTTCATATAAATGGAATTATAGGAAAATCATGCCTTGTGTGGTCTTGTGATAGACTTTTCTGAGACTATAATGTTTTCCAAGGTTCATCTGCTGTACTATCCATCAATACTTCATTCTTTGTAATTGTAAATTCTACTATATGCAAATGTTAAATTTTTTAACCCATTCATAAGATGGACATTTCCATTGTTTTTACATTTTCAATGTTAAACATAATGTTACAGTGAACATTTGGCAACAACTTTTATGTGAAAAATATATTCATTTATCTGTACTAATTATGAGGAGAATTTCCAAGGCATACAATTGATTTATATTTCCTTAATGACTAGCGGTGTTGAGTATCATTTTTATGTACTATTTTGTGTAAGCTATTTGTATGTATTTTTAGAGAAATATCTATTCAAATCATTTGCCTGAATTCAGTTGGATTATCTGTCTTTTAATTGTTTAGTCATGAGATTCCTAAATATATTTCAGATTTCAAAATCCACATCAAATACATGGCATATACCTTCTTCCATTGTGTCAGGTGTCTTTTTTACTTTTCTGATAGTAAACTTTAAAAGACAAAGGTTTACCTTTTGATAATGTCCTTCTAATCTATTTTTCCTCTCATTGCTTTATTTTTGTGTCATACTTGAGAAAGCACTGCCTAATCCAAAACCACAAACATTACACTTGTGTTTATGATTTCATTCAAAAGTTTCATATTTGAAGTTCTTAGAGTTAAGATTGATCTACTTTAGTTTTTATATATGATGAGAGGAAGAGGTCTGGATTTTTACATGTTAATATCCAATTTTCTCAGCAGAAGTTATTAGAAACTCTTCTTTCCCTCATTAAAATTGTCTAGGTACTCTTAAAAAACTACCTGGCCAATAAGAAAGATAAACTTGAGGAATTCATATATAAACGGATGCAACTTGAGAATGCAATATTAAGCAAAATAAGTCTGATGCACAAGCTTAAATATCACATGGTTTCTCTCATATAAGAAACTCAAACACAACAGAAGAGGTAGGAAGAGGTACAGATGGTTTTCTAAAGTGCCTATTCCACTGTTTCAAAAATATTTTAATGTACACATATCCAGTAATTTGTTTCATTCACAATAATTTTTCCCAATTCAATGAAAACAAGGTTTTGTGTTAACACCTGTCTCTTCTTTTTAAGACAGGACCTTTTTTGCCAGTGTCTCATACTCTGAGTCACTACTTGGAAGTATGACATACCATGTATTATCTATTTTTATTCTACTATTATTTTCCTGTGAAATTGTGTTTTATTGCTTCATAAAGTTTTTTAAAAGAATATTAATTTTAAAAACTCAATTGGCCACAAATGTTGATTACTGTATTCTCAATTTTATTCCATTGATGGTTCTACCATTAGAGTAGTATCACATGGTTCTAATTCTTCCAGTTTTGCACCAAGATTTGAGATCTAAAAGTGTCAACTTACCAACATTGTTCTTTTTCAAGATTGTTTTGGCTATCTGGAGTCCCTTCCATTACCATGCGCATTTTAAGATCAGCTTGTTGGTTTCTACAAAATGGCTGGCATTTTAACAGAGATTGTGTTGAATCTGTTTGCTAAAGGCTTTGCAAAAAGCTGAATGATATGGGGGGAAAGGGCACTGAACTGAAACTTGAGAAATATAGTATTACTGCTTGAAACCATTTGCATTCTAACAGCATCATTTGTTCAACTGTAAAATGCAGAAGTCACCTTATGTTGATTTGAAAGATCCTTTCAAATTCAATTCTATGACCTTTTATCTCAGCCCCTAAAAATTCCAGCCATTTGGGAAAAGCAACCCAGCCACTTTTTTTAAGTTTATACAAGGAGGAGTGCTCGACCCACTGACCCACCCGCCATTGACTGGTACCAGCTTGTGGCCAAGAGGTCAATTATGGGTGAGTACAGAAAACTTCATCGGTATTTATAGCCTGAGGAGATCCAGCAGCAGGGCCATTACATTTCCGATAGGAACTTGAACTCTACTGTGAACTGTGCATTCCAGGAATCCAGGGTGCCCACTCGTGTCAATCATCTGAAACCACACTCACTCCAGTTTCTAATTGGACCTCCACATCCCCCGCCCACCCCGACTCCTGCTTCCTCTGTGAAGAATTATTTTCCACCAAATTGGTCCCTGGTACCAAAAGGTTGAGAACCGCTGTTTAAATCATCTATTTTAATGTAAGAATATT
>PVIR01044238.1:0-11288 GCA_004026965.1 Petromus typicus
TTCACTGAAGAGTTGCCTATTAGTTAAGTCATCATTTAATGTCTTTTGTGCTGCTATCTGGTTCTGCCAATATAATGGGACTGACAAATCACATGTGACATGGATTTGACTTGTTTCTCTAGTCTTGCAGTTTCATTCATAATTCTGATGGCCAGTGGCAGGCATTTGTGAGATGTAATTTCAGATCAGGGAAATGATTTTGATCTAAAAGGAGGCTACGACTCATTGATCTTCTGGGAAATGAACCTGGAAACACATCTTCCACATATTCCAGGAGCAGATTGTAATGATATTCTATGCACTTTTGAAATAATAGTCCACACTTTACTAACACACTATTATAAACAGCTATTTCCATAACTGTGTGATTTTAGAAATCATATCATGACATGTTGTACTTCTTCCAAATAAAAGAATTTAATTTTTTTGATAATTTTTCTTTAAATATTTTTATTGTACCAAACAAATATTATGCACATAAGTTACACTTGAGAGATCCAGACAAAACAAAGTGAAGTGTAACAAACATAAAAAATTATTCTTTTATAGCTGACAGCGCAGGAAGTACTTGTTTCTTAGCACTTTAATTTTTAAGTGTCTGAAAATACAGAAGTTGTAAACTTTTCATAACCTCATTTAAGAAATTATCATGTTTCACCCCTTTAATTTTATGAGTTTAAATGTTTATATTTGCATTCTTAAAATTATGTTTAAAAATAGCTAAAAATTTCTATAATAATGTTTAAGAATATTAATTCCCTGTATAAAACTATACCCCCTTTCATACTTCATTGTATACTATTTGAAAGTTTAAATTTTAGTTGAGAAAATATAATCCATATAGAATTTATAACAACACTCTCGTTTATGATGTGAGTTCTATTTGTTAAAAACCCACACAATGAAACACTCCTAGAAATGAGAAAATAATCTCTCATGTCCCTGTTGCATAGTCACAGATATTAGAAAAATGCTTAAATAGCTAGTAGATTAATACAAGAAGACAAGACAAAATGCACATATTTATTTCAAAATTATTGCACGGGTGAATTTTCAGGGGGATGTGAACACAATTCTTCATAGAAATCCCTTTGTAGATTCTCCTTCAAAAAGTTCAACACTGGGCCGGGGAGTTAGCTCAGTGGTTCCGGCGCCTGTCTTGCAAGCGCAAGGACCCGGGTTCGATTCCCCGGTAACCACATAACAATACTGGGCGTGGAGACCCACACCCAGCAGCAACCAGTACCACATACCACAGTGCCGGGCGTGGTGGCTCACGCCTGTAATCCCAGCACTCGGGAGGCAGAGGCAGGAGGACTGTGATGTGAGTTTGAGGCTGAGCTGAGGGCCAGCCTGAACCACAAAGCGAGACCCTGTCTCAAAAAAAAAAAAAAAAAAAAAAAAAAAAAAAGTTCAACACTGTGATATTTAACAAAGTAAAAGAAAGCCAAACCACTAAGCATCTCAATGCATCATGTTAAACTGTTGGTTGCTCTTTGCACTTTTAACCATAAGTAGCAGAAAGAACGCTAATGTGACTGCAATACTAAATACAATCACTGAATGAAGTTTAAAATATTATTGGCTCTTTTTCCAGCACAAAAAAGGAAATACAAGCTGACAATTCAGGAAAACCAAAAGCTGTATAGTTTCAGTTTTGTTTTTTTAATTTTTTTTTTTTTTGCTAACATTCAATCTTTTAAGGGAAAAGATTATTGACCAATGAACCAACCAGACATAAGAAAAACAAAATAATGACTTCAAATGCAGAAAGTTTTTCAGAGTTTTGAGAAAGCATAGATTACAAAATGAGTAAAGTAATTTTTCAAGTTTAAATGTACAAAAATTTATTTCGCGATGTGGTTGACCCTCAGTTTAATATGGAAAATAGTTAATTACTGAACAAAATTCTATGAATAAACTTAAAATTAAGGAGAGTCATATCACACGTGCTTACTAGGCATGCTTTTCTTTTTCCTTTTCTCTAGTTCAGAATGCTACCTCTGGAACTGTCACTGCAAGAATAATGAATTTTACTTTAGTTTGATGCATCTCAACAATTCACTTGTTTCTGACAAAGGGAACTTTTTGTGAAATAAAATTTTAACAGAGTTTATCATTGTATCTTCAGAATCTCAGAGACTAATGAAATTAATCCAATTGATTTTTAGAGGGCGAGTTTTAGAAATAATTCCTTTCAACATGCAAAACAAAACAAAAACAAAGAAATTGTGATATTGTGCGCTCTCCTAACCAGTCCTTCTCTGCCTTACCACAGTGTGCTCGGCTCTGAGGAGACACGAGTAACAGTCTCTCTGGGAAAGTAAGCCTTCTCTGCTGGGCCAGGGTCTTTTACCAGAGCAGGAACTTCATGCAGACTCCTCTCCTCATCACGTGCACCTCTACCACACAGACGCCTGGACCCTGAGCTCCTCATAGTGTCCTGCGTGGGTTTGAGCTCAGAACATGACACTCTGGGGAGGCCTGCTGCCCTGTCCCGCCCTGGCAGAGGCATCTTTTCACGCCTGCGGGCACTGCTAACAACACGTCCCCAGAGTCCCCCGGGAGTGGGCCCTGTGAGGGTGGGTCAGTCCACGCTCTCACCTCTGGGGCCTCAGAAGACTGATGTGGACTCGCCTCACACAGGCCCCAAAGTGGAGAAGAATGAGAAAAAGAGAGAGAAAGGGGGGGGGGAGAACACCAGACCCCAAACCACAGTGCTGACACTCTGCAGATGATCCAACGCTACGAGGTGTCCACACAGCGTGACTCTGAGTCTGCAGTGACGAGTCCACTCACTGCTCTTGTCCTTTTGCGGCGGTGCACGTCATGGCTGCTTCTGCAAATGTAGCTCCTAGCTTTGCTGATGAAGATGCAGTGCAAAGAAAAGGCAAAGTAAGTACTGCAAAAGAAGCAGATGAAAATTGCAAAAATCCATCCCTTGTGGACATTTCCAATCATTAGGACAGGTGTAAGCTTCAAATGAGTTTCAACCGTAAGTGTGTCACTCACTGGTCAAGACATCAGAATTGTTAACTGCACCATGCTTTGACAACCTCAAGACCTCAGTACTGGTTGCGAAGAGAATCAACTTGTCCATGTATAAGCCAACTACTATTCTCTGTTTGTTGTTATTTTTGTTGTTATAAACTTAATATTTAAGAATGGTAGGTATTAATGTAAACCACTGATAAATCTTAGCTAGATCTCTGGTAGAGGTAGAAGTAACACATCCATTATGGCAATGATGAATGTTTGGGATCAGCCATTCCACTTCAAGGACTATATATCTACCTGGGAGATGCTGCATAAAGACACACTGCACGTTAGAGGATGTTCTGTGGGACCCTGTTAAAAATAATGAAAAATGAAAATAGCTGGAATGTTCTCCAGTAGAGAATGGAGCCAAATACATTCAGCAAGGGATTTGAGAGACATTATGCCCTGCATGGGAGTGCATGCCTGTAACCCCAGCCCTCTGGAGAATGGGAAGGAAGGATCAAAATTTCAAATGCAGGGCTGGGGATTTAGCTCAGTGGTTCCAGGGCCTGCCTTGCAATCACAAGGGCATGGGTTCAATCCTTGGTAACCACATACAACAGTGCTAGGCATGGTGATCAACACCCTCCAGCAATCAGTACCACATTCCACAGTGCTGGCTGTGGTGGCTTGTGCCTATAATCCCAGCAATGGGGAGACAGAGGTAGGAAGATTTCTGTGATTTCCAGGCTCCCTTGAGCTACATAGTGAGCTCAGAGCCAGCCTGAACTATAAAGAGAGAACTTCTCTCAAAAAAAAAAAAAGAAAAAGAAAAAGAAAAAGAAATAAATAAATATCAAATCCAAACCAAGCAACATTTCAAGAAGAGTCTCAAAAACAAGCAGTGGTGGACTCTGAGCTCAGAGTGAAATCCTGCACTTCTATCCTTAGTCCTGGAAAATATATAATTTGCAGACTTTTAAATCTATAATACCGTTATATTGATATTTACCCATGTATTTAGATATATCTCTTAGAAAACTAGATATAAGACATGTGGAATCGTAAATTGAACGTGTAAACATCTGTGAGGCCATGTGCAAGGGACACAGAGCTGACAACAGTTCTTTCTGGGTGTTTTCAGAACTGTCCTTCATTGCAGTTTTCTCTAGTAACTGAATTTTTCTTCCTTGAGATAAACTTGCATAATTTTAAGAAAAAGGGAAAAATTATTATTTTTGCTCCAGGACAATCTCTGACTCTCTCATAAGTGCTCAGAAATGGTACCTTCAGGTAGGTTTCTAACCATGTATATTAGACTCTGAATTTTCAGCTATGAATAAAAATCCCCCAGAAGATTATCCCAGATCACTGACTCAAAAGTAGTTCAGCTATCATATATCCTCCCAATTGTTCATGTAACTTTGTGTGTTATCATAATTTTGAAAAAATTCCATGTAATATTTGAAATTATTCATCATCTTTCACAATCAAGAGAGGTACTAACAAATTTTAGGAAGCAAATGGATCTTTTAACTTAACTCCAACTTTCTTTCTTTCTTTCTTTCTTTCTTTCTTTTTTTGTGCGTTGTTGTTGTTGTTTTGTGTTTTTGAGACAGGGTCTTGCTTTGTAGTTCAGTCTGGCCCTGAACTTAGTATGTAGCCCAGGTTAGACTCGAACTTCCAGCAATCCATCTCTGCAGCTGAGTGCTGAGATTACAGGAGTGAACCACCATACCTGGCATTATGGTGTGTGCTATGGAAGACTGAATTTGGAACCTTGCACTTGCCAGGCAGACGCTGAAACTACTGAGATAAAAATCTGACTCCTTAGTCCAATTTTAATAAAAATCTTTATGATGATATACATATACATATATACAGCATGATTGTACTCAAAAATTTGTACCAGTATATGACACAACTTAATTCTCATTTTTCCATATCCCTACCCACCTTACCATCCCCACCACCTATATACATAAGCTTTGTTTCCTTTCTTTTTCAATGTAATCTCACTATTTTTTGCCCTTCACCCCATTTCGCTTTGAGTACTTTCTATTTCACAATATAACATACATTCTAGAACTCATTTACACCTTCATTTTCTCATACCAGAGAAAAGATATGATGCTTACACATCTGTGACCTATGATGATATTCTAAATTATAATATTCATATAATATATTCACATATATATAATATATTCATAAATTCAATTCTAAATGTGAAATATTCTAAATGGAATATAGGCAAAAATATATATTAGCTAAATGAACTTGTTATTTTATAAAAACAAAGTTTTTACGACTTTTATTCCACTTTTATAATGATGTATATAAAAAAACTTCAAAAAATAACCTTTAAACCCTTCAGTATTTAAAAACCTTTAGAGAAAACATTATTTTATGAAGAACTTCTAGGATGCCTTTTGTTTGCACAGTTACCAGTCCACACAGCACAGAAAACATCGTTATTCTTGCTCAAAGATTAGGAGGAGAGGCTCGGACAGGAGAAGGAATTGCTGACAGTCACTCAGGACGAACTGCCCACGCTGGGCTTGTTCCGTTCTTGTCCCCTCTATGTTCTCTCTACTGACTCTGACCTCAGAACGTGCAAACCTTTTGTCTCTGCAGCAGGACAGACCCTCTTCTCCACAGGCATTCCTGCTGAGCACCCAGACTCTTCTGAGTTGATCAGAAAAGGACAAGGCCTCAGTGAGATGGAGCAAAATAAAGTATAGAAAATGTGGTTTTCAGTTCAGTGAGTCCAGAGGAAGAAAGGCTCTACAGTGATTTGTCCTGACAACAAGAATTTCAAATATCAGGTTTTAAAATCACAATATATAAAATAATGGAGATAAAATAAGCACTTTTCCTGAGCAAAACAATCAGACTGAAGATAAGACTGGGCAGCTTTCATGAAAGGGAGACCATGAAATTACCTGACATGAACCGTGTGGACGCGGTTCCTCTTCTTATATTTGTAATTCTATTCTCCTTCCTCTAAAAGAGCAAAAGCCATGCTTGTTATCCTCAGTGCCAGTCTAGAGCCCTCGTGGTTCTTTTTTCTATCCGTGATAAAACACTGTAGCAGCTAACAGAGGTTACTTCCCACCTGGGAACCACTTGTCCTAGAGAGACAAAACTATATGTCACATGCCCATTGCAAACAAGGTAGTATAAGGGGAAAGGCAGTTAAAATGCAGAATTTGAAATGTCAATCTGTTTCAGTGTTTCCCACTCACTGGTGGGCAGAGCCCCCTACTAAGCTCCCCATGTCTTACATACACATCTTACATTTTGTGTGTTTCTATGTGGGGTGGCTTAGCTGACTGATTTCCATGTGTATTGTCAGTTCTTCCTTTTGCTTCTACTATTTTCTGCAACAATGCTGACTCAGCTTAAGCTGGAAGCTGCACTTTCTCAAATCTGTGTCTGGCCAGGATTCTGTCTTAGAGGAGCACGTGTGAGAACTGGAAATCAGGAGGAAGTGATGGTGCCATTCTTTCAGCGTGCGAAGGCAATCGTCACACTGGACAGACACAGGCATCACACAGGCCACAGCTGCCTCCCTCATCTCTGCTCTGTTCCTTGTGTGTCTTCTTGACTTCTGGCAGTGCTGAATAACTGTGGTCCTGGACTCACTCAGCAAAAGAAGAAAACTTGCTGAATTGGTACACCTCTATTTAGGAATTGAGATTTGATCTACAAAATGAAACTGAAACACATCAGAAATAAAGAGAATTTTCCTATTTATATATTATACCACTAAAATAGTACAAGAGCAATTTGAGAATATGATATAATTACCACTCTAGCAAAGCAACATCATTAAGTTGCCACACAGGTTACAGCAAGGAGGGTCTAGCTTGTCCTCACTCTAGAAACAGCACCAATATGTTGCAACCCCGGGTAAAAAAGCAGCATGGAGGGCCTCAGCTCATCCCCAGAGTAGGGTTCCATTTCACACTCTCTGCCTCATGTTCCTTTGTCCTCTTATATCACCCCTCCCAAAAGTGACCTGGCTGTTCCTAGTGACTTCTGGATTCTTTGGAGGGGGAACTATTCCCTTCCAGATGCCCCTTTGTGGCCTTTTGTGCATGTGTAGTCTGAGAAGGAGGGGTCATGTTCCTTCTCAGAGCTCACAGCATATTCAAGGACACCTGAGCACTTTCTCTGGTGTCTTTCCCAGTAAACATATTCTTTCCCAAGCCAGTATGGAACTGCCAGTTCTTTAACATAAGTAACTTTTACATAGACCTGCTTCCAAATTTGGAGGCAAGCACACTTTAAAAGTACATACCAGCGCACCGGGGATTTAACTCAGTGGTTCTGGCACCTGTCTTGCAAGACCAAGGACCTGGGTTCAGTTCCCCAGTAACCACATACAATACTGGGCATGGGGGGGGGGGAGAAAAAACTACATACTAGGCATAAGCAGGTAGGGCCTGTTGAAGCTGGTAGGGGGATTTAGTGGGACTTGATAATTACAAGTTCCTTGACAGAAGCACCAAATAATGCTCAAGATTTGTTTTGTGTTTTGTTTTGTTTTGTTTTGAGACAGGGTCTCACTTTGTTGTTCAAGCTGGCCCTGCTCCCTATGTATCCCACTTGAGCCTCAAACTCAGCAGTCCTCCTGCCTCTGCCTCCCAAGTGCTGGGATTACAGGCATGAGCCACCATGCCCGGAACTGCGGTGTGTGGTTCTGATTGCTGGTGGGCATGAGTCACCACGCCCAACATTGTATGTGGTTATCAGGGATGGAACCTGGGTCCTTGCTCTTACAAGACAGGCACCGGAACCACTGAGCTAAATCCCCAGCCCCAAATTCTCAAGATTTACATGTAGAGTTCTATAGGGATCCCATGATTTGCTGAAGAAATAAAAGAACACAAATGTCATCAAGAGCTCATCGTGGCTTTTCTCACATGTTAGTCCTCCCTGTGTTCAAGGTGTAATTTTGTCTTATTTCAGTTTTTATTTTTATCTTCTTTTTTGCTCATTCCAAGCTTGATCTGCACAGCCACTTTCTCTTCACTTTTAATTTTTTAAGTAAATGTGATATATTGACATTGTTTTTGCTTGATATATATATATGTATATATACGTATATATACATGTATATATATACAAATATACATGTATATGCACACGTATATATACATATATATGTAAAATACTATATTATAGTATATTATATATATATATATATTATATATATATATAGTAGCTGGGATTGAACTTGGGACCTTGTGTTTGCAAAGAAGTTGCCATAAACACTGAGCAAACTCCCTGCTTTCAATTATTTTTTGAAGACAAAAAGAACCTGGAATCCCCCTCCATGAGGAGATGCCAGCACTCTCAACCAAGTAACATAACCACAGGCCAATATTCAACACACTAGCTCCAGCTTTGCAGCTCCTCACTAGCGCTCAAAAGGGCGATTGTGACTTGTGTCCTTGTGCAAATCTCCAGAAAGCTGACTCGGTGCCCCCTTCTCAAATTTACTCTTGCGTCTTCCCCAAGTATCTCTACAGTTTCAGGGAACTGATCATTCCCTTTCTGAACTTTTCACCCGAATGCAGACAGCCTTCCCTGACAGCAGTGTGAAGCTAACTCTCCTCATATGTACTCTCAGAGCAGCTGTGCTTTGCTCTATCACACATGTGCTGCCTCTACTCAGGGTAATTGAATGGCTTATTCCATTAAGCCCTAGGTTCTTCAAGGTCAGACTTTGAATTTTACTCAGCTCCGAACCACAAGCACTCAGAGCAGTGTTTGACATAGAGAAATGCTCAGTAAATGTTTATTGACTTGAAGAACTTTTGGTACACAATATAAGTCCTGCTACCTAGTACTGTCTTCTTGAAACAATAGCTACTTTACTCAACCCAGATGAGTCCTAGAGAGAATAGAGTTGAGAAATTATGATGGGATGATGTTTATTACCTGAATAGTCTACAAAGGGTGTTGGGATCTGCTTTGAGAAATCATTGAGCCAATGTTCATGGATACACTTGTCAGTGTAAAAGTTCTTTATGAAGGGAAGGAATGATTATGACTCCAACAGAAGCACCTACCTGCCTGTTCAATTCCTTCTGTTTAGCTTTATTCTTATTGCATTAAAAAAAATGCTGCTTTACAGAAAGAACTATTCCAAGGTCTCAGATACCTATTCTTGGTATTTTCACATATTTGGTTATTTTGAGTATTAACTGAAAAATGTGAATATGAGTTTCATGAATTGCTATATTTCCTATGGAATGCACTGAGCATCTTAACTGAACGCCAAGAAGGAAAAGAGCCTTCATGGAAAGTGAACTGGAAGATATTTCTGCCATCATATAGTGAGTTATTGCCACTTCAGTGTCTCTGATGAGACAAATCTTGGCCTAAACCCTATTAAACTCCTTTCATTTCTCTGAGACTTCAAAAAGAAGGAGAACCTTAGCCCCAATATTGCCTTTAGCATTAAGATCACAGAAATCTCCTAATGCATTAAGTTGCTGAAAGGAAAACAGAATGAACCAGCATCCTAACTTCTCAAAACTTTTCATATTTCAAATACTATCCATGTGATAATATAATTGTTAGGGTGGATTTCAAATTGATCAGCTTTGAGATCTGACCTTAGAGAGACTGAGCATGAGTCTTCCTGTGTCTGGGTGGAGGCAAAGATTTGCGATCTATGTGTGCTCCTCACTTCTTCTCTGACACTTGTTCCCCACTGTGCTTCAGAACACCTTGAGCTAAGCAAATTTGCTCCTCCTTGTCCCCCTGCCATGAAAGTCCAGCCTTGGAGTCAGCTGATGAGAATGAAAGCGTCACATATCTGACTTTCTCCTTCTTTAAATTGTTGCTATTTAGTTTTGTGTTTCATTGTTGACAATGCTGACATAAAATTTGTACAGAGAAGTTGGTCATAGCTGTGACTGTGTTTGACCTGTTGATTTAGAAGCATTTGAACTAATTCATGGGAGAAATTTGGAAAGTTCTGGAAGAAATAGCTACAGAAACCTGAAAGAAATAAAATAAAGCCAGAAGAGTGATTTAATTCAGAGCTCAGACCAGAACATTGAGAACTATGTGGACAGTAATGGCCAGGCTCAGATGGCTACATCTGAAGACAAGGACTCTGTTGGGAAATGAACTGAAGGCCATGTGCTTTATTCTTTGGCAGAAAATGTATCTACATTTTGGCCCTATTGTGAGACTTTTTAGGAAGAATGAGATTAGGCACTGTGGCTTAATCAACCTGGCAGAAGACATCAGAAGACAAATTCACATTCAGGCTGTGCCTCAGAAACTGCTGCTTCCTCTAGCTCTATTTATACTGAGAATCAAGGACAAAAGACAGAGAAGAAAAATGTGAAAAAATTTGAATTTTTCCCAGAAGAAACCATTTAGGATCAACAAGTGTTGCTTCTAAACAGATTACCATCATTAAAAAGAAACCAAGCACATTGTACATGATTATGAACAAAAATGCCTTAGGAATACATCTGGAAACACATCAGGATGCCAAACACTACTGTTTCAAGGATATAGAATTATTAATTTTTCTCTTGAGAAGAGAGCCCTGAGAACCTTGACTAAGAAGAGTTCTAGAGTGTTGGACTTCTGGTATTCATTTCTCCATACTTAGGCAGTCAGGCACTCAACAGGATTGAGGGACTAATTAATATTAATATTTTAAAAGAATAGAAGGCCAAGCATTGAGAGATATGTGCATCAAGCTATGGGAAGGAACCCAAAAGTGAAGTGGAGGTCCCAGAAAAGTGGAGATTCTAATTTGTGAAGATTGGCCAAGTAAATCTATAGTCCGTGTGTGGAGCCACACTGAAAGAGACGCTATGTTGGTTGATGTAAGGCCAATGCAGGTCCTTTGGAACTCATATGTTACCACCAGGTGTCCTGGATACTAATTTCATAACTATATGGCATAATGTTCATCATGCTGGGTTTCCATTCTGTTTGAGTCTGCTTACTTTTCTTTATTGTACAGACGTTCACATCTAAGTTTTTGTTTTGCTTCTCAAATTAGATTTGAATTTTGACTTTTGAAAGATGATAGAACTGCTGAGGGCTTGGAGAAAGAATAATTGATTTTCTGATTTTTGCCCGGGACAGTTGTAATATGTTAAGTAATACTGCAAACATCCTATTATCTTCATTTGAAGAGTAAAGAGGGTAAGGAGATGGATTGACTATCAAAGTGACAGGCAATAGGATGTGGTAGTTATTGTGAAATTTTATCCTGACTGGAAATTGTTAAGGCACCTGTAGATGTGTCTGGTTTCATATGG